>JAZBGX010000674.1:16337-26825 GCA_037414775.1 Zonitis immaculata | reverse complement strand
TATATCTATACAGATGTAGTAGATAGTATAATATTTGTGTGGATTTATAGCGATTCACAACCTGTCGTGTTACACACACACAACTAGAGCTAACTTGATTACTTGGTGTGTGTTTCTTGAAGCGGATAAACTTGATGTTGCCTCGGCAACGATTCCAGGATACTCCCAGGATTGTTGTCCTTGAATCAACTACCACATTCCATGTTTTATCGTTCCACAAAACTAAATAATAAATCTTGGAACGAAAAAAAAAAAAAATTCAAAGAAATAACAACTTTCCCTTTCTGTTAACAATCGATTTTAACATCTAAAGGATAATTAATATTTTGATAATGATTGTAAACAATTTTTCCCCCCAATCGATCTGTTTCCGGGAACATATTAGCACCATTCCAGTAAATTGTTTGAAATTTACGTATAAATTTGATGCTTATGTATGTATATAGTTTAAAATGAATGTAGTTAGTTTGTTAAAATATTTCAAGGGTTTTGTTTCATTTTGTGGAATGTTGCAGTGATTCAGGTCGGTTGGGTAAAATGTTCATTCCTCTTCCATAATAAACCTGTCGCATCTAAATAGTTTCGTGTTTTGCATCAACATCAAAGGGCCAATTGTGCGACAACTCAAAATTGTTTACATCTGTCGCAATACCATTTAACACCGATTTCCACTAACTATCCATATCCATCCAAAAAATAAACAGTTTCTATCAAATGTTGTGTCGATTGAATTTTCTAGTTTTTTTTTTTGTAAAATGAGATTATCGCGAAACGGATTTAAACTTTTCAATGTAACGCCTTGCGAAAAGCATCATAGACCTACCCACTAACTTATTTGAAGGACTATATGCTCCTTTCTACGTATATTATAGGATAAGCAAAAAATAAGCATAAGCTTATTTTAATGAGACACTTATCCTTACACTATAATTATAGAAAAGCGTATAATTCGATTAAAAACTTTTTGATAGAGAAAGGCGTAGATCGTATCAAGTAGACTTTTTAAATATTATTGTTGATCCGGTTCGTATTCATTATTCTATTATAATTGATAATAGAATGTTGGAAAATGATGGAATTTCTATCTAGTGTTTTCGAAAAATTTATATACTGGAAAAAATTCAACAGGAACAGAAAGAGAGAGAGAGAGAGAGCGCGACACGAACAAGATGACAAAAATGAAAATGAATTATTAAAAACAAATGAAAAGAAGCCTGCATAATTTAAACAAATAATAGTAATACGAGCTGTGCTACTTTAATATAACGGGTGTACCTATGGTGCTGGAGAACCACTCCAATTAAAAATAATGATGTTGATGAAATTAATCCGCATTTCTATTTCCATGATACTTGTATCTGTTTTTGGGAGATTATATAGAGACAAAACTTGCAACATTAATTTTTTTATGGATGTTGGACGTGTAAAATTGTTTCATTTTTTCTATCTAATGGAAAATTACTTTGTTTGGAAAATTGCATTGAATGTTCCATTGAGCTTCGACACAGATTTCCGCAATATTGCTCACTATCAATTTTTCTGTTAATTGTCCAATCAAGTGGTAGTTGTAATTTTGATTAAGGATTTTGCGTCCCTGGGTATAACCTGAGATCGTCCAGAGTTATAAAGTGTAAACTCCTGAAACTTTCTAATCCACTGCAGCTTTTTGAACTGAACGTGTAAATAAATCTTGTAATGAACATATGATTTTTTCAATTTTTTTTTTTTGTAACTCCCCAATGAAAAGCTGTATCGATAAAATGGAGATTTATTTAAATTTTATAGTGAATTTTCACATCAAAATTTTATATTCGCGTGATAAAATATTCACATTTTTATCTGTTTTGTTTATCAATCCGTGCGTTTTTTCACAAATCCTCAAATTATACAGTCAAACCTTCTTTTAAAGACATTTACCATAACCGCACATTCTATAATTCCTAGAATTTCTCAATGTACACTTGAACAGCCAATCCTCTCTTGGACGGATAGTGTCATTTCATGGAAGGTATCCGCCCCAAACCAACTCAATTCAAATGGAAAACTCGATTTTTCATAGTAATTCGGCAATTACCGCTAACTATATTTACAAGATTTCCTTTTTAGTCCATTAATTTCTCATTATTATTATATAGAACGTTTCAACAATTCACCAAACACTAACAACAACAACAAAAACAAAACAATACCATTTAATAAAATGAATGGAACTCTTTAACTATAAAGCAAAAATTTATGATTAAATTTCTAAACAGAACCAATAAATAAAATCGAGATTTACATGTTCCATTCTTTTTTATATACTTACATTTTTTTTGTATCCATTTCTTTTTTTTTTCCCCCTCTACTACCAATTTTATTGTGTTAGTGTTACTGATGAAAATGCCGTTTTTAAAAACAATGGAAACGAATTTAAATAGAATTCACCTCATCCAGTTTGCCACACAATAACAACATCAACCCCTCGGTTTTCTATAGTTTCACATTTTATATTTGTGTATGTAACTTGTAACTTAGCGCTTTCAATCAATTGCTGTAAATAGGGTATCGCTTTTGGAGTAAAACAATTGTACCAACTATATGCGAAATGGAAACCTCGTTATAGCGGATCATTTTCACTTCGACATCTCGTCTTTTATTTTATTTATTATCAATAATACATATATTTTTCCCAATGAGTTGATGATTATATAAATTTGAATATACCAAGTAATTTTTTATCATTTGTTTTATTATCTTGAAGACATTGCCGGGGTGAATAAATTTTATTAGAGATGGATGAATATTTTAAAAAATCAACCATCATTATTATTAATTTTTTTTTAGAGCATTATTTATTTATTGTTACATTATTCAACTGTTGTGAGTCTCTAAATTCTATTGAAACTAATATATTTTATCGTTGTTGATAGTATAAAAAATAACAAGTAAAGTTTCAATGCTTGAATCAATAATGGTAAGAAGCCAAATTTGAAAGATGAGTAATGAAACCAACCAAAAGATATAGTTAGGTATAACATCCCTCATCTATTATATTAAACAAGTATATAGTAGATAAAAGCTTGGAAAGATAATACGAAGAACACCATCTGCATTTCAGGAATAATAGCTCGACAATAAGTTAAAGACTGAAAAAGAAATAAAATAAAAATAGAAGACGGATGAGTGAATAAAAGCATGAGCAACTATCCAACACAACGACAATAATCGTTAGTTTACATGGATTTCTATGGATTCTTCACTGTCTAAGATTAATCAACGGAACTTCGTTTGTTTAATGTTTATATATATATATATATATAGTTATATACAGCGGTACCATGATTGTGTGCGATAGACATAAAAAAAAGTTTGGTTTTGTTTTATTGTTTGTTAGTTGATTATTGTGATTTTATATTTATATTCCCCTAAATTTCTCTTGTTGATCTCATTCCTTGCACCACTGGTGAGCACCAATAATAATTATAATCAACAGAGTCTCTCTCTTATTTGTCTCTATCTCTGTCCGTCTACTCCCTTCCGCCCTCACTTGAATTTATTATAGCTGTTATCTCTATGTGTACAACAAAACAATGATTTGTAATGACGATGATGACGATCATATAGTGATGTCAGAGCAGGTAATTTACTATTGTTTCATGTTTCAATGATAATGTTCTCGCCTGTCGATTGTACTGAATGTTGTAATGTTGTTTAAGGAACATTCGTTAGGGCTCTTAGTATTTAGATGTTATATAGGTCTTAGTAGAAGTTAGTTTCATTCATATCGAAAATTTGTTGTATTGCGTAATTCTCAGTCTTTTTTATTTCTGTTATACTCTCGATAGAATGTCAAGCGGCATTCTTGTCTGCACTGGCAGCTTTATTCAGTACTTTTATGTTGGGTGCTTTAGAATCGCGTCTAAATTTCTCCTACCACCTGTGCTTTACACTGAATAAATGATTATAAGCACCTCCACCATTTTGTACGCTTACCGTTGTTGCTTAATATTTTTTATCCTAGCAATCAGGTCTTCTTTTATTCATTGGATTAATCACCCCCTTGCTCTGTGATTATTATTGACTGCCTCGGTACTGAGATATCTATTTAGATAAAGATAGATTGATGTGAATTGGATTGTCTTTCTAAGGTTATGAAAATGAGATAGAAGGTGATCTGCAAGAGCATCGAGCTGGTGAGAAAGTTGTGCAGAGCTTGCCTAAACTTTTAAATAAAAATCCTGCAAGTTTACAATTGATTTGTTAGAGTTGTGTTAGCGAGAAAAATAAGAAAATATTTACTATCATGATCCAGCTCAAAGTGCTATAATAGTAGACAAAGAGAACAAATATAGTATTTGACATTGGCGAAACAGAGAGAAAAACATCGAAATCACTAATTATCCAGAAAATAACAAAAAATAAATTAATGTATTGTGAAATGTTACCTACAGTCTGGAATTTCGCAAACAATCCAGGTCTAAATGGTAGAATACAATTAATTTTAATCAATTACCTTTATCAGACATTTCCACTGTTATTTGTTTTTCTTCTTCACGCTTTTTCCCTATAAAATTCTATAAACAGCCTGTATTTGCTGTATTTTGCAGTGCAATACTTCCCCAATAAGCACCGTCACGATTTGCATAACGACTATCATCGAAACTGGGCAAGATAAATCTAATAATTTTACAGTATTGCTTAATAATTTTATTATTTTTTTTAATTAATTTATTTCTTCAAAGCAACGCATCTTCTATCTCCAGGAGGGTTTCTTTTACTCGTTATTCGAATCAATTTCAGTTGTCTCGCATTGTAACAATTGTTTTGTTTCCACAATGAATCACGACTTATATACGAATTTCGTCCTACTAGATAACAACGTTTTTGATTTGAGATGAAAGAGAAGTTAGCTTTTTTGTTTTGTTTTCAAAATCACTCTGAAAATCCAATTTCCGATCCAATTCTTCTAATTCAGCTCTATTGTCATTAATTAATCGATCAATTTTTTGGAAATCAATTGTTCTTCTTTGACATTGTCGTAAAGGAGGTAAAAAATTAATTGACAACCTTTATATTGAACGTTGCTGCATCATATTTATTGAACTAGAAAAGAGGAAATGTACGCTATTAAGGTAATTATCCATTTATTGTGTGCAATTTGATTCGGTAATTAACGATAATTTTTCAAGCCCTATTATTACCTACAATAAAATATTTAAATCAAATTATAAACAAATAAATTATTGGAAATGAGCTCTGTTAATTATTAATTAATCAATTAAATAATAGAGTTGATCAGAATATTGTTTATTATATAAAATAAACAAACGCAATGTGCATCTGTTGTGCATTTATGATAAATGATGATTTTTTTCTTTTCATTTATTTTACAATTAATAATTTATGCAATATTGCATTTATGTTTCAATGAAAAATTACTAAATGTGTAGAATGTTGAAATTATTTATTACCGGGAAATGGAAATTCGTACGTATGCAGAAGAAAAGATTCCGAAAATTTCGTCACTTCTACTATTTATATTAGAATTTGAACGAATTTACGAGGCATGATAAAAAAGTAATGATAATACAATATACTTACTAGATAAAATATAATTTATTTTTCAATGTGTAGTCACCTAAAAATCGGTATATATCTACAGGGGTCATTACTAACGCTTTTGCCTCAAAATTTCTTGAATCTGAGCTCTTTGTTAAGCTGATCGAGAGCTGAAATCGGGAAATAGTATGGTTGTTTAGATAATTCGAAATTTGTTTCTCGAATCGCAACGTTGGCTTTGTGTGTTGTTGTTCGAAAGAAACAGCTCTCCAGCTTGCAGTTTGCTTCGCCTTTTTATTTTAATAGCTTCCCGCTGTCTTCTTTCTTATTGAGCCTGTAATAGTGGCTTCCTTCTATATTTTATAGAATTTGAGTTCAAATCGTTTGCTCTATACAGATATCATTTATTTTATTTATTGATTTTGATATTTCTTTGGAAATTGGAAAAAAAATTGATGATAGAGAGTGTTTTCCGTTATAGAATTTCAATAATAATTATAATACCTATTACTCGGTAATATCCTTTGCTCCTCTATATTCAAATTAAAATCAAACTTGTACATTTCTATCATTAAACATACATTTACATCTATATATTGGATGATTTGATTTGTGGAGTCATTCAAATGAAAAGGAATTCGATTATAATCATCATCTATCTTTGTTTCTCAATAATAATATCTCTCGAATAACTAAATCTAAATAGTAAATACACATATACATATAACAAAGAAATAGATAATACAACATAACGTTCATATTAGCAAACTTCTACTAGTTTGTCAATAGAGGAAAGACAAACATTGGCAACAAATAATAACGATACTGACGACCATTTTAATTAAAGGATCTTGTAAATGAATAATGGAATTCAATAAAACTAATGACTATATATATATATATGTATACGATTTAATGAATATCAAACACACAGGAATTTTGCAAACCAATTTCATCCAATCGATAGCAATAATAATGAAAACATCCATTCAAATATTACATTGTTATCATCTATCTGTACTCAAACTTCCACTAATCAATAGATAGTTTATTATTATGTGATCAACAGTATTGATTGAGAAAATCGATCCATCAAATATACGTAAGTATCTCGATCGATCGATGACCTATTTAGATATTTTGATTGTTCTCTTTGATGGAGAAAAAAATAAATGGCGAAAGTATTTCTTTATTCATCAACAAACCAAAATTATCTCTTTCGATTATAATTAGCCAAGAATTGTGTAGAAAATTGAATTGGGAAACTTACAAACGTTGCTGCGGGAGGTATGTACCGGAATAGGCACGTGAAATAGAAGTCGACCAACCGTAAATTCCACTTCCGCCGTTATTCATACATATAACATTATTTTTTACATTAATATAAAATTACTGCTTTATAAAAAATAAATACATACAAATTATATACTTAGGTAGATATTGAATTGGAATTTATAGCAAATTCGATTCAATTGTCAAAAATTTTCTAGTTCCAGTACAATTTTTGATTGTTTTAATGAAAGTAAACGTCAACTGGGCTCAAGTTGTACTGTACTGTATTTCTCCACATTTCACAGTTGTACGCTGTTGCAATGAGTAGTTTAAGTTGAGCAGAATATCCACAGAAAGCGAGCATCACGCTACTAAACTATCCAAGTGTCATAGCGGCGATAATGTGGAAAAAGTCGAATATCTAGTTGTAGTTGACCGAGAAGTGACTATCAGACATTCGCCGGTGGTCACAGAAATCTCATACGGTCAAGTTCAGAGTATTTCAGATGTACGAAGTGTCCGCAAGTTAGCTAACCAGAACGTTGATTACCGAATAAAAAAAGTAACGAGCCAACAGCATCGACTGATCCGGACAGATCAAGTGAAGAAGACGAGGTCAACTATACTAGGTGGGGTGCTGTTTGAGAAACGATTTTTGAATTAATTTCCAGATCTAGCTCCCAGCGACACTGCTTTTTCTTTCGCCGGTTTGAGGAACAACCAGAGGCGAGAAATTCAAAGAAACTACGTCTATTTTCATAAACCTAATTTGGTGAAAATCGTCTTCCAAATTTTCCTAAGAAAATTATGTATTTCATTTATCCCTTTTCTATCTCTCTCTCTTATGGACTAGGAAATGGTTTGTACCCCAAGATCCACCCTAATACGACTAAAGACCAATTATAGAAATAATCAAAATATCTTTCAAACTTTGTTTTGTTTTCTGTATTTAACCAATTCATTCTGAAATATGAATGAGTTTTGTTGTTGTTGATTTGATAAATCACAACCAAAATTTATAGAGCTTCCATTTTTGAAGTTGAACGAACCGTTGGAATATTTAATATAACGGGGTGGAATAGAAACAAATAAAGAGCAAATATTCAAGAATAACACGCAAGTTCGCATGTAATCCAAACAACCGACCCCCTATACATATATAATCAAGTCAAAAATATATATCATCTTTATAATACAATTACCGTTGACAAAAGTCGATGTGATTGTCGAAATATTTACAGATTTTCTATTCCAATAATTTATTGAGTGTTGGTGGATCTTGAATAAAAAAATATTTTGATGATGATGTCGAAAACATATCCAGAGTGTTTAACTATAAAAATTATTAATGAACCTTGAGTTTTCAAGTTTGATCTAACGATATTGAGTCAGCAATTTTCTTTCCATGCATCAAATAAAACTGCCTATAGTCCTTTTGAAATATATATTTGACTTGAAATATTAATTATGTTAGAATTTTATGTAAAAACTGATTAACACGAAAAAACGAACCACTCGATTTGCATGTGAAATGTTGAATTTTAGACGATACGATGGAAATTTGCATGCTAATTTTCCTAAACTAATAGGGAAATTAGGTTGATAGTTAATCGACCATTATATAGCGTAAAAGCTATAGAAACTTTCCTGCAAAAATTTATCTGGGAATTTAGAGATGGGAGAGATGAAGCATTCTCTAATAAAAAATATTTGTTCACAGTTTCGTTGGCGATTAGAAATTTTCGTGAGAAAAACTATAAACAGTCTCAAGAAAATGGGATTTTACTGCAATATTGTAGCATAAATGTATTGATTTTTAATAGAAGCTATGCTAGATTTCCACGTTATGTTAAACTTTAGACAATACCATGGAAATTTGGTTGGCAATTTTCCGAAATTAGTTGGATAATTAATTGGAAATAAGCGTGAAAGTTTGCCAGGAACATGGAAATTCTCAAAAATAATGACAATAAAAATAAAATAACATTTCAATTATCCCGTTATAACATGGAAAGTCATGTAAAAATGTTTTACTTGGAAAGTTTGGGAAAGCTTGTCCACAATTTCAAGGAAAAATCGTTTGACAAAACAAAAACCGAAAGCTCGAACTATTTAGAAGAATTTATTTATAAAAGAAAAGAAAACAAATTGTTATAATACAGAAAATTCAAATTCAAAAGGACTCGATTCCAGTAAACCTATGGAGCGAGCTTTACCTGTAACGGCTAATGTATCCGTTTTTTTTTTGATCCTCAATTTTTTTCTGGACTTTGATAATAACATTGAAGTTATACATATATGCGTTAACGCGTATAACTTTCAGTTAATTACAAGAGCTTTCAGCTTGAACGAACTTAAAGCTCAAACGTGTATACAATGACAACAATATACACATAAACACAAACAAAAACATACGCACATCTGTTTAATCGATATTATTGCTGTTGTTTTTGCTGTTGTTCTTCTTGTCAACAACGCCCCTCGCTATTATTATATTGCTATTATTATTATTATTGTTGTTGTATAATGTAACAAGAACGTTGACACATCTCTTCGCTTCAAATAACAACTCTCCTTAATATAATAATATTGAATGCAATGTAAAATTAATAGGAAGGAATTGTTCATGAATCGGTGCCAAATTGTTGGTGATATACAATTTAGTTTGAATTTATAGCGTTAAAGAGACGAATACCCATAAGTGACTGTATCTTAAATTCAGATCGTTCCTTATTAATTATTCTAACAGTAATCAAGTGTTGGTCATCCAATTATCAATTTTTTTTGTTCGATATCTAAAAAAAAATTATTAAAAGAATTTATTCCATATCCATATGAATATGAAATTAATTATGTGAGTTTTTTTTTTTCAAATCTATTTTCAATCATTTAAAGTTAATTAGCCAGTTGTTTATCGGTTATTTCAATAAATATAATTTCTTTTTTTTTATTTTAAACTACCTATCATTCCAATGATTAAGTGCCATCTATTTATTTAAATGAGCACTAAATTCAGATGTTGTTACGTCTCAATTAAGATTGGATTAGGCTTTTTGTGCTTTTTCATCATCATCACCAATCAGATTTTAGATTAAGATTATTCGAATAAATAGAAATATGCAGTTTTAATTTTATAAAACAACTTGGCAACGTCGTTTCCTACAAAACTAGGTCGTATTCAATTTATATACAATATTATACACATTATACGTATTCCGCTTATAACGACAGTTCGCTTAGTACGACGTACTCGGTCTCGAATTGTTGATAACCCTACTATATAGTCCGGATATAAAGACTCCGTGTAATACGACATACCGATTAGAATGACCACCAAAAACAAATATAAGGTACTTAGTAGAGTGGTGCAAATTGGATAGTTTCAACAGACTAGATTTAGAAAAATCGCCCAAGTTGTTATGAGATCGATTTGCTTTAGACAGTACTACAGGAAATGCACTGCACGTCAAATAACAAATCGACTTTTCCTGGGGGTAAAAAATTGGACAAAAGCAGAAAAACAATTGGCTGGCGATAGGAGCATAAGTATAAGCTTCCAAATCAAGTGTAGTTCCTTTGTGTAATTTTTTGATAAAAGATCGATTGACTTAGAAACTTAAGTAAAACGTATAACTTAACAATTATTTTTGGATCCAGCACTTTTTCGAAAAGTCA
>JAZBGX010000674.1:0-14889 GCA_037414775.1 Zonitis immaculata | reverse complement strand
ATTATTGTGCGTGATGGTCATCAACTACGAAACAACACCCTGTAACGAGGGTGCGTCATTTCGAGGTGTGCCGAAACGTCAAGGTGCGGTAATACCAACGTCATAACTCTCTCTCTCTCTATATATATGTACGATAAGGGATGATACTATATATAGTTATTATTATAATTATTTAAAACAATCGAATTTCCAATAGTAAAGTAGAAAATTTTGTGAAAAAATAAAAGGTTATAATCTCATATATTTCCGTTTTTAATTGGATCATGTTGAACAACAACCAACTACTATCCTGTATCTCTCTTACTCACTTTCTCGGGAAAATACTTATAGGTGAACAGTTAATAAGTCCCAATATGTTATCTATTCAAATTCATTTACAATCAGTAAAGTTCCAAAGCTTAAAATCAGATTTTAGTTGTTGTATAAATTGCAAAGTTTATAGTTAAGTATTAGCAGGTCTTAAAATTGATAATAAATTAAACAAGTGCTATATACTATAAAAAAAAAGAAAACGTCTATTTTCCTGATCTCAAACTTGGTGTCACAACAAAAAATACGACATACTAGGAACATTTTCTTGATTATATTTTAATTTACAGTGAAAGTTCTCGATATTTTGTCCATATAGTATAGCAGGTGGTCGCATTAGAGAGGATTTATTTATTATTTATTGTGTATTAAAATTTTTAATTGATTGAAATTTTAAAAAGTGCTATGTTATAACTAATTGTAGTCCTGATCTTGCTTTGGTCTTCAATATTTCAATTTAGTGCTACCCCATCTGAGCAACCGAGTTTTGCTCAGCACCGGTCGAGTTTCTATTGTGAATTCGATAGATCTGTAACAAGATAGATCTCTTCCTCTCTCACTTCATATCTCTCTCGCTCCATCTTTCGTTCACTCAATTTCTCTTTCTATCTTCCTATAGCACACTTCTCATTTAGACAGAAATAATAAAAAAGTGGAAAACTGCATGAAAAACTTGACTCCAAACTTGAATTCTCATAACTCATAAGTATTTTATGATCTTTGTAATTGCGCAACTCTCCCATAATTCTAGTGGCTTTGTAAAATAATTGCTAATAGAATTGAGTATTGAAGTAAATATTAGGATGAAAATTGAGATCTATTCTAGTTACCTGATAATTTATAGAATGCTTGTTCAAGTTCTTTTGGAAAATATTACAGCCATCTAGACGTTATACAACGGATAAAAACGAATTTTTTATTAGAAACGTGCCAGTCTTTCAGACGATCTTAAAATTTTTACGTGTTGCATTTAACGTTTTATATATATATGTGTATCTATGGTCTTGTGCCCAATTTTCGTTTTTACAACCACTCCCTTATGTTACACAACTATAAAACTATAGTGATGGTGTGAGTATCAAAAAAATTCAATGTAGAAATATAAGAACAAGGTGGTGGTTTTGTAATAAAGATGTAACTGTAATATCCGAATGGTCTTAGTAAAGGAGTCCCACTAGAGACTTATAAACTATCCAATGTTCTACTTGACTTACATTATTTATTACATACATAAAATATGTATAACTATAATCTGACATTATATTATGATTGAAATATGTGTAGTTGATAATGTTATCAATGTTGTTATTGGTTATCATATTGCAACACTAGGATCTGTTTCAAAATCTATAAAGAGAAATTATATTTTATCAAAATTGGAATAACGCCTTCGGAAATTGACTGAAAATAGATTATTTTGGAGATAGTAAAAAAAATAACATATGAGTCCAACATTTTTTTATTACCGTTTTATAAAATACGATTATAATTAGGCGGCTATTCCCAATAATGTGGAATTCAACAAATTTCATCCATCTCCACCTAATTCTTGTTATTTGAATTAAATGTATTTGTAACTGTCAGTTAACGTAAGGTATATACTTGGATTATGTAAAAGATCACGTCTCTCTCTCTCTCTCTCTCTCTCTCTCTCTTTCTATTTGTCTAATCTCTAACTGTTTTTCTTAACTATCCTGTTTCTCAATTTTAGCCAATATCGAGTTAACTTGTTTCAATTGTACTAATTGTACAACCAAATTGTTCTTGTAATTATTGTAGGCGACATTTCGAAATTTACAGTTTTAATTCTACTATTTAAGAAATAGAGGATATTATTAAATCCACAATGAACAAAACTCTACCATAATGGGGAAGTTTATGTTTTGACGCAGATACTTTCTTCAAGATTTCTGTAATTTTACATTTTGTATAGTTTAAAAATTTTGCAGTACACCAACCACAAGATAAACCAAAAGAAAATTCTTGAAGTGATACCTAAATAAGTGGGGAAAACTTATTAATTCCATTGCAGGATAAGGACAATTGTTTGACAATGGCGGTTCTTTAGTACTATTGATTTTACAGATGGATGATAGAGGACGAACTTTTCAACAAATAATTTATTCAAAGAGCGGCCTCGGTGATTTTTCAGAGAAAATTTCAAGAATCAAAACTTTCACAAATCTACCCCCCAACCATCTAAATATGTGCTCCAATTAAATTCTGGATTATATAGTTGTCCTTTGATTGAGAATTTTTTGTATGTGACCATCAAGATTTGTATCAAATCTAAATAAAAAGTATGAAGAATTTTCTTTCCAAACTTTTACAACAAAATTTTAATGAGGCACAGTCATACTAATTACATCTAATCATGGATTTTCTTCTCTGTGGATTGTTGTTGGATTGCCAATTGTTTGGTAGAAAATTCGAAGTTAGGTCTCCTAAAATATTACAGTTTGGAAGTGATTAGGAGTTCTATTATTTAATTTTTTTTTTCTTTTGAAGAAATCTTTAATGTATATTTTATTATAATTTAATATTATTTCTATTATTGTGACCTCAAGTTGCGTCACGCGAATTTTTTTAAAAAAACACCGCAACATTCATCATAACACAAAATATAAACTTTATCAGACAAACTGTCTACTTTTGTTTGAAAGCGTCATATATTTTGTGTGTGTGTGTAAGGCATTAACATTGATTTAATCTACTCATGTGCTTTTCCATTTGGAATTATATTAAATATATATATTTTTTTATTATTAAAATATCGGTTTTTATCAAAAATAAGCGAGTATATTTAAAATAAATTCACATATATAGCACAACATTTATCAACAGGATTATCCTCAAATAACACTTCTCTAAAAAAAGACTCCATCATTTCGATGCTCAGACTTTAAGCTGCAATGTAAGAAGCTCCACAAAATGACATTCTCGCCAGCATACTATATATACCAATCTAATCGTAAGCTGGTTATGTAACTTATATCATATCAGACGATCGTTTCGATTAAATCCCTACAGTATATAGCAATTCAACAACATCTTGTTTTTTTTTTTTGTATTGATCCTTGTCCTTTTTCTAAGCTTAAAATAGTTTGACGACCTTTACCAACGTTACACTATACTAATAATTGAAGAGCTCATAGTTTTTGCAACTATTGGCAGCTCTGTACAGTAAGCTCTCGAATTACGCGATTAATTCGTTACCAAGGATTACACGTACGAAATTCAGCATTTGTAACAAAAACAAAAAAAGCTCTACATACAATCAAGAAAATACTAGTTCAACATATGGACTTTGTCTATTTTAAGTATTGGACTAATGTTAATTGTAACTTTCGTAGATGATCAGGATCAACATCTTGAGCTCCGAGACAAGCTCATTCATACAAAATCATTCACCCATCTTAGAAGTGTAGAACAGTTTCTTCTGGAAAAAATCTTCTCTTTGTGCGCTTTCAAGTTTCCTCAATTCATCGATGCTCAATACTACTGATCAATCCCCTTCATCGAGATTAAAATTTAGTTTTATGCTCATTCTAATTAGCTCTTAAATCTCATCAATTACTACACTACTTACCTCAATAAAAAACTTGAAAGGCTTTCCTGGTCTTGTAGGAGCTCTGGTTCTAGTGGAGAGAAAAAAATGCGAAGATCTTAAGTTTGGGAAATCGTTCTAACGTCAAAATCTTCTCTAAATATCACACTTTAGATCGTCGAGTCTGGTTTTCGTTTCCACCCACTAGAGCCAAAGTTGCAAGAACAGGAAAGCCTCTGGTGGACCATTCTGTATATACATAAACATATTTTAAATTTACTTGTTTGTGTTAATTACGTTTTTTTGTTCTTTTTGTTACAGGTGAGTCTAGATTTATCAAAACTACATTAATACGGTAATAAACTTGATAATAGTCAAATTAATTCCAATAAATTTTCTTTTTACTTTTTTAATTACATCATGCCATGTTTCTCTGTAGAAAATTTCCGTGCAAAGTCACGTCACCTGTCGTTATAGTACGTACAGCATTTTGACACGTTTTCCGTTCATTCACCACTTTACACTTTAAAAATAATAGAGTCCCAAAGATAAATCCTAGATTACAATATATCACTTTATAGTTATAAGTTTAAATAGAAGCTAAGACAAACGTATGTTGTCGAAATTATTCGCAGCACCAATCCAAATTACAAATATCTGACTTGAAACTTCCGTATTTTGATGAAGTTTAACCGATTTTTGAGCTTTTTTCTCTCCAGTCACGTCTTCTCATTTATGTATTTGATGGGAGGAAACTAAATTTCTGGAAGACGGTTTCACCTTGTTAAATCGATCGATGATCAAGATTGAGAAATAGATTAGATTTTCTAATAGATTCTTAAAGTTGAATGATTCTTATATTTAGTGGAAATATTTTCCGCGTTTATTTACCGTTTTTTCTTCCTTTCAACTTTGCACACTAAACTATACACGTTTGCCAACTTTTTCTCTCAATTTCCCTCAAAGATAATCTTTAATGTTGTGTACTTGACTGTATACTTTATTTTCATATAGTCGAAAGTTTGCTATTGTCTGTTGAAACTTTTAATGTTGAAAAATTCTTAAATAATAATAATAATAATAGTGCAAGTTTTCCCCCAATTTTATTCAATCTTAAAAAATGTTTGTCATTTTAATTCTATAATTTCTTCTATAAAAGATAAAGAAATGTCTATATTTCGAAATAGAAATTCATTGGAAAACCAACAGATATTTTTTGTTTCTCACTAACAGTTGTCTTGATTGAGTTCGAAGACTGAAAAATGAACGTCTTCTATTTACTATTGGCATTTTAGGAATCTCCTGAGACGTACATACACACATCTACCGTACACGGATGTGTATGTGTTGTAAAATGTTTCCATCCCTTGTGAATTTGTTGTTTACACTTAAAACTACCCTATACATATATACATGTATATAGATATTTAAACATTATTCTCCCTTTTCCAGTTGTTTGACAGACACGAAGAGTACATTTACAAATTGAAAATCAAACCGCAATTTCTATTCAAACTAAATTCTTTTATTTTTATTATTATTATTATTTTTTTTGATAAATAAAAATTCCGATATTGTACGAACGAAAAGCTCTTCAATTTGTCGTCGTTCCATTTCGATATGACTGCAATCTTTCAGTTGTTGGAGCCTCTTGAACGGTTCGAGTCTAACAAGCGTCTCTTGTGATTCGACTCTAGTTGACGGATATATTTCTTCAAGTTTTATTCTTATTGTTATGCTTCTATATTTATTATAAATCCAATTATTTAGTGATGGGAAAAAAATTAAAACAATCAAGTTTCATTTTTATTCAAATTAGGTTTTTCTTTATTCATGTTTGGAATAAGGCTGGAAAAAAAGCGCTAATACAAACTACAATACAAATATATAGTTTATATATGCTGGTGCCATGGTAACTAAGCACGCAAACAAATGACCTAGTTGGTGGTCACTAATCACTAATATTTTATAAACCTATAACGATCAATACTTTCTAAAGCCATTTATATCTATTAATCATAAACTATTAAATATGATAATGATAATAATTCCATATATCAGGCGATATTTATCGAATTTTCCGAGTTTTTCCGCCCCAAATATTGCGCCTATTTTTTCTGATATCAACTTGAAATGTGAAAAAGCTTGCGCTAAATTGATATAATCCATCATGATTCCCTTTTAAAATAAATATAAATTTGATCAAAGATAGAATTCTTGGTAACAGTTGTGCTTTATATATATATTTTTTGAGTATCAATCATATAATTCGAGAGATTGATCGATATATTGCAATTCTAGTGTGATCATTTTTATAAAAGCTGATTTTCGTTATTTACAAAACCGGAGACAGACAATTTGTAATAAGTAGATGTCGGTTTATTGTATAAGCTCTCTTAAGTGGTTTCGTCGTTCCAACAACAGAGAAACTCAATTGTCGTCAATTATTCTACAGGTGTTATCTGTTAATATTAATTCAATTTACCTTGTACTTACATTATTTATCGATATTTTCAATTCAATAATTACTATATTGCAATATTCTAGAAACGGTAGTTGACAAATAAACAGCACAATACGATATAATCGGGAATTTTCAATAAGTTAGTAGTTTTTTGTTTTTTTTCAAATTTATACATTTTATATACAATATTTCTGCGTGATTCATAATTCTTGATTAATTTAATGTTATGCATAAAAAGCTTCTCGTGCCTGGTAGCTCAAGGTTCATTCCATTGTTATTATATTGTTCAACATAATTGCAATATCGTCTGTATATTGTTTCATTACTACATAAAAAATAAGGCAATTAAAATTATTGTTTTTACAAGATAAATGTTGCTATTTAGTAAATTTTTATCTATAATACCGATATAAAAAAAAAAAAAAAACACCCAAGAATCGTAAATATTTTGACAATTCACTGGAAATTTCTGAGAGAATGGCATATTTATTTAAAGAATTACAAATTAAGAAACGTTCGAGAGAATTGTTTTGGATATTTTCTGCGAAACATCACCAAGTTTCGATAATTTGAAGAGAATCTCGACAGTCAACGTCTTCAAGTGATTCTCAAACGTTTTTCGTAATTGAATATCGAACCTTAGAGCTTTTGTGAGATCTAGAATCGATTTTCATCATATTCAAGGATAAAATTCAAACAATGGTATCAATATTGATTAATTATACGCGATTGGTTGAAGGATAATATAACAAAATTCAGTCGTCAATCATCATAAAAATTGACAAATTCGTCACGAAAATCAATCCAGTTAGCAATTTTTAGAATATTGTTGAGTTTTGCTGTAAAAATCAAGATCAGTACCCGAATCCAATTCGAAATTCATTTTATAAAACTATTATTAGAGCCCAAGAAAAAATTGATGAATATAAAGAGACGTACAACAAGCTTCTGGCAACAAACAACATTTGAACAACTTATATTGGAATGCTTATTTCAAATTGACAAACAGCTAGAAATTTCAATCAGTTTTATATAAGGAAATATTGCCTAAGAAGTAAAATAATTTAATATATATTCACAATTTTGTTAGAAATTTCCAATATATCTCTTCTATCTCTCATATTCATCTAAAAATATTCGAAATTACCTGGCAACTTGATATTGTGCAACATGTAAATAATATAAAACGTGCACTACTTTATCGTAAATTAAATAAAACTATATAAAGTGAAATTGCATCTTATGAACATCTAGGTAACTTAATCATCAAGTATAATGAATTTAGTAGAAAAGTCGGTTAGAATATATTTTCATTAGAAGTATCGCGGGGGAGGGGGTTAACTGATTCTATATAAACTGACCATTAGTAAATCATCAGTAAACAACATCATTATCAACTCAATTACTACCATTTTAATGACATCATCTATATGCTCTACTACAATAATACGTGTTGGTTTGAAATTGACGAGCGTGTGAAACTTTATTGTCGGTTGGTTACATGGGATCACTAATCCACACTACTGTTTAGTGGTCAAATTAGACCTTGATTACGGACGATACCAGCCACTTTTTCCACTATTATCATTATTATTATTATTATTATTCTAGTGGTTTGTAAATGAAATCTTATTAATAAATATCCTTTTTTAATTAACAGAGGATTTATTAAATTTAATCGTATTAATAAATAAAATCTAATATTAAGACATGCTTATCAAATTGACGATTAGAATTATAATTAAACTTGGAAATTATGGCGATAATAATAAATAATCATAGATATCATTAAGCTAGATGAAGTTTTGAATTATTATTATCATCATCGTTATTATTATTATTATTAATGTTTGTATTTGATGGGCTATAACTATTTGGATTTATAAAGCGTTTTCGTATAGTGAGTGGTCAAGTTTTGTAAAGTGTCACAAAATAGTGACTCTGATAATGTGTCAAAACCATATCTAAACATCTGTTGTTCTCGTTTTACGACTCTCTACCAATTTGTACGCCTTCAATTGAGTATACCCGCCTCATTCCTATCATATGCACAACATCTGCTATATATATATATCCATTGTCCAATAGGATCACACTCATTATCTCTAGAACAATATAGAACATATCAACGATAATTTTGAGAATGCAAATGGCGAAAATTATCGTAATTTTTTTTTTTTCAATTTTGAATATAACCAAACATTGATTTTTCTATTTTTCAATGATCAAAATACTGTATATGAATGGCGAGAATTCATATTTTTCCAAATCGGATTATATTTAGAGGAAAAAATTCAAATTTCATTAATAAATAAAAATAATGTTGAAAAATGGCGGAGGCGCCAGGCGAGCGCTTGGGAACTTGACTTTAATAAAGCAATAATTTAAAAATAAACAGAACCCAGAATAGAATAGAATCTAAAATATACTGATGAAAATTGTTTTCTTTTCGTATTTGAGATTACCCAAAGTCCACTATTAATTGATTGATTGAGTAATTTAGAATTATGGGAATATATGATTGATTCGCAGAATTTCCAGTTTTATAGTCAAAGTTTTTTCAAGAATGGGAAAAAAGCAGAAATGATTGATATATCATTAGATTTATTAATGAATGGGCGCGTTTCGCAACTTATCGTATATTAACAAAGAAAGGAAAAGTTTTTTTCTTTAGTCGGATAATTTATTGAATAAATTTAAGGAAGCGTGATGATCAGTCTCGCTTCAACAGAGACTATTATAGAGACATTACAGCTAAATATAGCTGATAACGTATGCATCCTGTAGTATAAGGTGATGATTTATGTTTATATCGTTTGTGATACTAACACGGATAGTCTCGCGTACATTAAATCTCTTGGTCCGAACTAGAAACGAACACGTACACATATAAATAAATCGATTTTGGATTGTTAACAAGCTTTTTGGGGAATCTACAACACAACAATTCAGTGAACAGTATACAATTCGAATTATTTATATACAAGGCCCTAGTTTATAACTGGAATTATAATAATTGGGGAACTAGGGAAATGAAGTTAAGTATTCGGCTGTAATATGTTTTAATATTAAGATCGGATACATTATGACAACAATGTTTAATCTAATATACACCTTAGGAATGTTCCGCATCTGTTACATTCTAGTAGTAGCCTATTAGAATATCCATTCAACAATAATTTATTACAACACCTGCTATTCGAGTAATGGAGAAAAATTCTCGACCGTTTTTACAAAATTAATAATTTCAGATCTATTGAATTGTTTAACAAATTTCCAAGTTCGAATATAATTGTATTGGAAATTTTATTGTGATAACGTTTGCATATAAACATGAGGCAACATTTACGTTGGCAAATGTAATTTATTCCCACGTATTCTATTGTTGAACATGAAGAGATAAGGTTTGTTTGGATACTGCTTAACTACATGTAGAATTTGCTGTATCGATTGTGTTGTGGTAATTGGTGAAGATAATAATTCTTTCCATTCAATCTTCAATATAAAATGACAATACGGTATAAAATTGGAGGATTCATCCAAAATTAAGACACCAACGGAAACAAACATTTCTTATTCAATTGAAATGTCGGCTTCTAATTGAATTTTGATTTGAATTTAATTAAATTGGAAATCTTTTACAGAATAGAGGATTTCGGCAATTATTTGTTTGAAAAATTGCTCCAAAGATTTATCAATGTTAGCTGAAATGTTTGTTGGAAAATTGAATCACATCGAAATTAGACATGATCGATGACATCTTGAGTGTCGACCAATATTTAAAGAACCACTTGTGATTGAAAGATGAGTTTTGTATTATTCGACAATAAATAATTGAATTGGGAAAGTTCTAGAGTTCTTATTGGAGTTTCGAAGAGTTTTTTTTCTCGTGGTAATAGAATAATAATAATAATTCGATATTAGGTGAAATTGAATAAAAGACCAAATTAATTGATGCTAGTAGTTTGCAGTTTCTCTTTTGTTAGTTTAGAATTTATTGTCGAAATAGCACGAAAGTTATCATAATATTGCATTATTTTATTTGAACAATTTTTTTGCTTTTGTTTTGGGGTGTCTGTGAAATTGCCAGACAGATCATTGTCTATTTATATAATAGTAGAAGGTCACCGTATACATATATAGAGCGCGTTTTATATAATAAATGATTTAATTCAATTTTCCTATTCAACCATCGATATTCTCGGATATATGGGCCAAGTGCCGGTGACATTTACATCTCACCAGTTTCCGGTCATGTATTATATAGCGGAAGTTAATGGTAGTTTCGGGTATGTGCCAATCAAGCTGTCTGACTATCAACATAGAAACGACACCTCTCTCATCGGATGAAACAAAAAGGTTTAAATTTTGAATATTGGTTGGTTGTTTGTTTTGGTGATGATATTCAACAGTTTGACACTCTCATTCGATCTAAACAATTGAAATAACAAAAATTTCCACTTTACATCTGTTAATAAATAAACATGCGAGTTATATTTTCCATAAATTTAATCATAAAAATGGTAATTGTGGCAATATCGATCCTGTTCCAATTAGCTACTAACGCGATTAGGTCAAATATTTTTAAAGTACGCGAATAATTGATGAGATTGAGATTTATCTCCATTCCTTTTCCATTAAGCCTTTTATTCGGAATATTCCGTAATTAATTATAACTCTATTCTAATGGACTGTTGTTGAATCCAATTTTTTTTCCTTATCCAGCATCCATTCATTGCAAAAATTAGGAATGAAAGAATGGAGAGATTGTTTTTCACTCGATTAAGCTCAACTGGAAAAAAGCCACCAGAAACTCATTTATCTTAATAAATAACAACAATAATAACAATAAAGATATGTTTAGAAGTTCTCCAATAATCTGACGGATGATAGATTTTTATTTTTCAAGACAAAAAAGTTTCGTACAAATCTCAAATCATTCTCAATTACTCCAATAGATATAATTTGATCAGGAATTAACAACAATCAAATTCACTACGTCTCTATGTCGGTGAGAAATCCGATTTTTACGATTTTTCCCGCTAATACGTTCAATATACATCGGGATTTATCTGCCATTTTTAATTTACCAAATTGTTTATAAAATCTGACTGTTCAAATTGAATTATCAAACTTTGTAGAATCCATTTTGACAATCAAGCTATTTTGATGGTAATTGTATCAACAAAAACTATTTAATTTCTATTTCCATTCATTAACAAAATGGATCGTATTATTTTATCGTCTAATATTAAATCATCGATTGTTTTTTTTTTGCCTCCCCGTAGAAAACTTTAATATTATCTCATACTAGTTCCACCTCCATCGTTATGTTTATCAAGGTTGTAATTTAAGCAGCACGGATCAGAGCAATCCGGAGTTGAGAAAATCCACTTTAAATAAATTCGCAAAGGGATTCCTTATTTAACAATATTAGTTTTGGAAGTTTATAGAATAGTTACAATAAGAAATTGAGTCGATCCATCTGTATTATTATTAAGATAATTATTAAAAAAATTTGTAACAGTTTTTAGTGGAAAATATAACTCGAGTAATAAATGGTGGAGGCGCCGGGTCGGTTTATTTCATTTTTATAAAAATAATAATATAATAATAACGAACTTTGTTTATACGCTATTTTTTCCTTATTAAACTGTTTCACGACCAGCCCATCAATATTCTATTAATTTTATTACCTTTTATGAACAAATTCCAACAAAAACATTTGAGATGGGTCATTTGTAGTGAAACATCGATACTGGTAGTAGGTACATTCGATTTTATATGGGATCTTAGCCAAGTTATAGATTATTGACCTTTAATATTTCTCACAAACAAAAACCAAATTATTGTGTTATTAATAAAGCTGAGTTATACTTATATTCAAATTAAAATATCAAAAATTCTATGAATTTATGTAAATAGAACAAAGCTTGTGATAAGCATTGTACGTGACAGATGGCAATCGGAACGTGACCCTCCAGCATACCTTGAACATTTCAAAATAATCGATTTTAATAAGTGCGAATTTTATCAAAATTGTTAGTTATAGTTTCAGTCTTTATCCTGACAAATATGGTCGAGTGTTGCTAATTAATAGATTTGTTCGATACAATGACCGCTATATACTAAAAGAAAATCTTCGATTCGTTTTATTGGAGCAACTCGCGTTCTAATCTGTTATTTAAAATAATTTCTCAACATTATAATAATTTTTTATGAATAAACTTCAACACGAATATGTTTGTGGCATTAAAGAACCTAGAAACACGAAAACTAATATCGATCGACATTGAAGAAGACATCCACCCTCTTCTAAATATAACATGTGGCTATAAAATCAATAAATTTAAACATCGCTTATATAATAAGTGGTTCTCGATCAAATCTATAATTCTAATACAAAATCTGTATAGAATATAAAAATATTCAATTGTCTAAATATAATATTGCATTGATTGTGATTCTTGTGAAATCGTATTTTCGAATAATCTATATATAGACAGTGGTTGTATGTTTTCCTATTATTGGATACGATTGGAAGCAATCAATGGAAGAGTGTTTTTATAGCTAAAGTATGGCTGTCAAGTTAAACATCCCATTGCTCATTGATCTTCACGACTTTATTCAACTGATACCCCCAACAATGCAGACATTTCTATCGTAGTAGTAGCAGTAGTAGTAGTAGTAACGCAAACTCAATGATATCATCAAAAAAGAAAAAAAAAAGAAATCATAAAACAAGAGGGATTATAACTTCGATATTTACATTCTATTGAGAAGCAACGTGTCTTCAGCAAGTTCAACGACCCTTAAACGGACATAAACACATCGAAAAGGCTTACCAAAACATATAAATCGCCATCTAGAGAATTGAGTTGTTCAGTCGAATTTTCAAGTCGTTCAAATGAAAATGAATCGATTTTATCATCCGAAAAAAAAAAATGGCTATTTCTGTTTTCAGAAGGCCTGCGATCTTCGAAATTTCCCTGCAAAGTAAACAGGATATTGCTTTTCGGAAATACTCTAACAGGAAATTTAATTTCTATTTATCAATCGAAATTGATTATATTTTAATTAGAACGGAAATCGATAATGATGATTCAGAAAATTCAAATAAATAGTTTGTTTGGTTATTTTTAGTATGACAAAATATTAGTATCAGTCGCCATCTTGGCGCTGTGTGAAGAACGATCGATTGCCCTCACCTGACCAGGTGTTTGTGTGTGTGCGTTGGTTTGTGTGTCTTAAAAATAACTGACTTGAAAAAAAAATTAAAATTTATATAGAAATAATTACTATTTAGATTTTATCAGACTCCCATTTGGTATATTTTATTATTCATCATTGTAGAAATTGGGCGGAATTGAAGCTTTTGATTTATGCAGGATTGTTAATCATTTATTTATCATCAACCAACTACCAAATAGATATCCATAAATAATAGTATAAGACTGTTTTTAGATAAACAGTCGAGTTGGTTCTATGGTCAGTTGTTTTGCTTCAGTCATCCCTTATTCATAACACTGCCGGCATTACATAATTAATATAAATACAAGCGATTATTTGTAATTCCGTAGAAACTCTGTAGGGAGTTTTGAATTCGAATATAATAAAATATTGATAGAAATAAAAAAGACTCGGATTAGGAAAATTAACGAAAAATCCTTTAATTTTATAATAGTATTAGTATTTTTTTTGGTAGAAATATTGATTTGATTGAACATAAAGTGCGATCTTGGACTAAGCAAAGTTTTGCCCAGGGTGCAGCAGAAATCCTAGATCTATAAATAACAAAGATTTATGAATTTTTAATGAGTCCTATATAGGACAGTTTTTGATAAATTCCTATATTTTTGTGTGTATTATAACAACGAATAAGCGAGAGAACATTTGAAATATTGAAAAATAAATTAAATTTTTATGTTTTGGAATGACGTTTTTTTTTTATTATACTCTCATGTAACACTGAAATATTATTATTGAAAAAATTTTTTGCAAACTACTGAAAATTGAACATTTCTCACAACTAACAAGGAAATGGAACAGAACTGCCCCTCTCCTATTTTGATAAAACTTCACATACAGGTGAAACACTAAAAAATAAATGCTACATGGTTGCTTTAGCTGTCTATATTTATATTAAGAGGGTGAAATTGATTATTGAAAAAAATATTCTGCACAGTCATTACTTTAATACCACTAAGCAGACAATCGGATAGGGACAACTCTGTCATTCTTCTTGTAGAATAGCGGGAGTTGTCGGATAATTTTGAAACACAGACAATCTGGTCCGGTTTGGCCAGGTCATGTCTTGCCATTTCAAGACAATTGAAACGATATAAACTCATTAGAGTGACACAAGCACCGACCCCGAATGTCATCTTTCAGAGTTTTCGCAAAAATATTCTTAATTTTTCTCGAGTAAACCTCAAGTGGCATTCTTCTTTATTGATTCTCAACACTTCGAATTCTATATAATTTTTATATTTTTAAGTTTTTATAGAAAATCTCAACGTGAAATTCGATTTATTCAACTTTTATTCTAAATCTCTATAGGGAATAGACC
>JAZBGX010000673.1:9903-21617 GCA_037414775.1 Zonitis immaculata | reverse complement strand
ACTAGTGTCTATTTATTAAATTTTTTCCATGATTGATACTTTGTGATTTTTGAAAGGTATTTTAAATAAATTGTTCTATTGGGTTATGATGTTATCTACTCTATTTATTCGTGTTACTTAGTCAACCGACTTAAATATATTATGTGTTACAACCGATTTCTATACTATAATTATTGTATAATTGAAAGAGAAAGATAAAGAGGGAAAAAAATTATTTATGATTTGGCTATTGAAAATTACAATAAAAATTACAACGATTTTTATTATACGTTTGTTTGGTTTTTGTTTGTTTGTGTGTTCCAGCAAAACTCGATGGTGTC
Source organism: Zonitis immaculata (assembly GCA_037414775.1). Classification (NCBI taxonomy): domain Eukaryota; kingdom Metazoa; phylum Arthropoda; class Insecta; order Coleoptera; family Meloidae; genus Zonitis; species Zonitis immaculata. The sequence goes on along the minus strand of JAZBGX010000673.1, from coordinate 21,297 downwards.
CATAAGCCATTGCGACCATCCCGTACCATGGAAGAATACCTCCAAATGGATGTCGAATGGAAACCAACAAAATCAACAAAACCCGGACAAAAACGAGTAATTTCCTTCCAATTATTATTATTATTATTATAAATAATTTTGTTTTTTCCAAATAAGGTACGGTGGGCTGATTTGGAAGAACAAAAGGAACAAGCCAAGATGAGAGCAATTGGTTTTGTTGTTGGACAAACCAATTGGGATCGAATGATGGATCCAACAATGGGTGGATCGGCATTAACACAAACTAAATATATTGAACGAAGTGGACGTTATTAGTGATTTTTTTTTTTTTTCGTTACTTTTATCTCATTTTATATAAATTTAGATATTAAAATGTAATAATAATCAATATCTAATATTGAGAGACAAAAAAAAAATAATAGATATATATGGTATATCGTATTGTAATTGAGAAATTCGAATTAATTGCGTCCTTTTATAGTTTTTAATTTAACAGAAATTTGTTTATTATTATTATTATTAATTATTTCAGAATGTTGTTGATTTTCACGTGTCTGTTTCAATATTTCCGTATAATTATCGTCAATTGTATGCAAGTCACCTTTACGTTTTTGTGCTTCTGCATCTCGTTGTTTTTTCAATCGAGCTTGCAATATAATAACTTGGTGTTGTGTATCCATTTGATCCATTTGATCTTGAAGGCAATTTTGTAAAATATTTAGAAAAAACAAAAATGATAGTAGCGTTAATGCAGTTAAAGCTATACTGTGTTTTTTATTACCACCACTATTGCTATGACTGAAATAATTTTATTTTAATATAGTTAATAGTTTTTTTTTTTTAAATAAACTTACTAGTGATGATAGTTGCCACTGCCATCATTGATATGCGTTCGATCGATCATCGGTGGTTTCGTTGGTGATACACCGAAATTTTTCAATAGAGGATTTACTGATAACGATGACATTCTTGTTGAATCCATACAATAAACTGATTATAAAAGAATATAAGACGACATCTCTTTAACGGTGTTGTTTTTATTTTTTATTTCTTGTAATTTTCAACGTTATGATTTTTAGCGGAAATAATTTATCTAGAATAGCCGTATTTTTGTTTTTTAAACAGTTGGCAATTATTTCGTTCGATATGTTTTAGTCAACGCTAAAATTATTGTTAATTCACATAAATGACTTAAGTGCTATAGTAATAATTGGGCAACTTTCAACGATTTTCAATTATCTAAAATATATTTAGTATTTTAGGTAAATTTGTTGTACGACTTAGAAATTATGTTCGATTTTAAAATCTATTTTCAGCTGTTTCATGAAACAAATACTACATTTTAGTATTTGTGAGAATTGTGTTATCGGATACGCTTTGAAATTGTTAGGAAATTGAGCGGATCTTTTGTGTTTGTTTGGAGATTGCAACGGCTGATTAAGTGACGAACCCTGACTGAAATTCCAATAATTTCCGAAATTCTTACATTGACGGCTATAGTTATAAAAATTTTGTGTCCCTATAAATCTTCGAGAAAGTATGTAAGGATGGTTTCTAGTTTGTGGAATTTTATCTATCGTTGTTCTTGATTTTCGAGTTCAACGACCTAATTTTTTTTCGTTAATTAAAGAAAACAAATTTTATTATCGAACTTTTATTTATAAATAAACAAAAAAAAATAATGTGTAGATCGTTTTTGTTTTACATATAAATATATCTATAAATTTTTGATAATAATAAATAAACAAAAATATATTTTTGTGCTTGTTTCTCTAAACAGATCAATTATCATTCATACATGATTGCTTACGTTCATCATCAATCATCAAATCATTCAGAAATTTATAAAAATATATAATTGCTATTGAAAGCTACAACCGTATCCATTAGTTTTAACAAAACAGTAAATTGAATTGTGCGACCAGTCATTTTTGAATTCGTCTCAATATTCCAATTAAATACAATAAAAAATTAAGGCAAATATTATAATAAGTTACTATTTTACAAATAAATAAAATCCGAACATATCCGTTGTTGATTATCAAAAATTATAAAGGTACCAGCTATTTTATAATTTAACGTTTTTTTTTGTTGTTGTTTGTTTTTCATTGAATTCAAACTTCGTTACATTCCAGATAGGCTTGATGACAATTATCGCCGGATCGGCCACGTCTTCCAGCTTCGTACAATAAATCGAACGTTGATGAACTTGTTGATCGATCCAAGATGAAACTGGCGGCATAACTATAAAAAAAATATTCGAGAAACTCATCAAAATTTGCTATTTATCATTTTTTTTACCTGCCAAGGTGACAGAAAAGTGAACTTTGTCCAATATCTGACGAACATTCATTATTGGCTTGGCACATGTATTTTTGCATACAAGCGTTATCAGCTGTCGATAACGAACGTACATAGCCTTTCATCATTGCAATACCGGCAATTGTAGCATCGCTAATTGAATCTTTTCTACCGATTGTACGGGCTGCCATTGAACGATGCGAAAATGATGTTTTCAAAGCATCCAATAGATTGACGACGATATTTATGAACTGGAAATTAGAAATTATAATAGTCGAAAATTATTTCTAGTTTGAATTGTATTTATTTATTATATTTGTGATAATGATGATGTTGGTCGAGGGTACTTACCTCCCCAGCTTGTTTGGCCATCATGTTGACCTGATTCGGCTCCCTAGATCCAACGACTGCCGAAAGAATCGCCGCCAGAATGCCCTGTGCAATGCAAGCTACTACTAGTGCCAATTTTTTTTTTTTTTTTAATAATTTACAAATTTTACTACAAAAGCAAAAGCTTTCCCAAATCTTATCGATAATATTTACAAATTTATTTATATAATCAAAATTTGTGACTGACCTGCATTGGTGATCCATTATCGACTTTATCAATACCATCGCTAGTGTTGGCGCCACCACCCAAGAACGCTGTTAAAATTTTCAAACCAACAGTTAATAAATTGGCCCATGGTGATGTTGCAACGGCGCTATCATCTAAATTATCTGATTTAGTTGGTCCTTGTGCCATTCCAGGATTGAAAATCATCTGCATCACCATTCCTATAGTTGTTTTTTTTTTTGTTAGTTAATATTACAAAAATTTTAGTGAAATTTACCTAAAAGATTCGACCATGAGAAACCGCCGCCGCTAGTACTACTTTCCGAAATTTGATTCGTTTCAATATCATCCAAATCATCGAGTGCAACTTTTTTAATGGCATTCGGTTTTTCAGCAAATTTCCGTTCTATCCTTTGTGCTGGCAATTGTGGCGTTCTAACTGGTACAAAACCACCATCGGACGGATACGAAATGGTACTGACGATTGAACTGGAGACTAGTATGGCAAAAAATGCCCATCCTATTGTTTGTTTATACATTTGTTTTAGTTTGTGTTGTTGTTCTGTAAGAAAAGATAATTATTTAAAAAAAAGAAGGGTGAAATCCGTCTATATCTACCGTTATCTCAAAATTAAACCTGTTTCTATTTCGAACAAGTATCTACGACTTTTAATGATATGGAATTCTTTCTATTTTTACAATAAAAGCTTTTGGGTGTTCATTATGGTAGGAAAAATGAAATGAGAAATTTTTTCGCGGTCGATGTTCCACTTGAGTCATCGAAATTAATTCCAGAACAATACAATGCTCGATACATTTGGATAATTTTTTTTCGACAATAAACAATACGACAAAATCATAACGATGTCACTATTGTTCTACGACAATCGCAATTATTTAGAAAAATCTAAACTTTCATAAATAATTTAACTGTAATTATTTGTCGTATTGTATAAAATAATTGATTGCCAGATGCTAATCATACTCGTTCTTTTTCTCTTGTTAATTTTTATTGCACTTTCCAGATGCTTCTTCGGTTCATTGCACATGTACTGTTCGTCAAAAATTTTCGAAAACTAGGCCATCATTCGCGATAGTAGGTCATTGGTCATTCTAGACATGTTCTAAAGTACATCAACCTCAACGTCCGGTAGATTTTTTTTTTTTATGAAATATAACCTGATTTTAAATCTAAATCGGAGCTATGCAACGTCGGGGATAACCCGGAATTATCGAAAAAAAAAAATATTATGCTACAATCAAGATTGTAGAGAGAAATGCGGAAAATTCCGTTTGGAAATTTCAACGGCCGATTGGGCGCTGAACTCGACTGAAATCGCAACGATTGGCCAAAAATTACAATATTTGTAAATCTGTACAGAGACTTTAACGGTCGATTAGACGCTAAACTCGCTTTAAATCGCAATAATAATTGGAATTTTTCTGTAATCTCACCTTAGAAATGTTCTCACTAAATCACAGACAGACACCACAGGTAGTAGACATACACTTGTCGTATAAGATAACTACTGCAAATGCTTCTTAGATACCTTGAACTTGAGTTTATATACGTTGACCCACTTACCGATGGTAGGTAGAATAATATTACTGAGAGTATGACAGCGGTACCAAAACAATAATTATACAAATACCATCGATTTTCTTTTTAGAATAATCACACGTATTTTAGAATCACTGATTATATCTAATTATAGATTATATAGATTTTTATCGTGCTAATCAACTAATTGGTTAAGCTAATTAAAAAATATTGGAAATATTTTATTTCTGGTTGGAGTTGTTGTTATATAAAAAGATGTTTTCTGTATGTTTCAGGAATTTACTGCAACTGGGGCATGGCATATTTACAGAAGAAGAAAAAAACGATTTATTCTATTTAGAAATAGCATGAAATACGAAAAAAACAACGTACCTACAACTAATTAGAGTCTATAGATGGAAATTATTATTAATTCGGCAAATATAACGGTCCAAATTCATAAAAATTTAACTGTATAACCATAGATAAATAATAGTAATTATTTATATTTCTAATTTAAATAAGAGATTTCTGATTATTTTTCCAGGTGGCAATTTTCCAAATTTCAGACCAATTAATGGAAAATATAAATGAAATAATAGTGAAAGTTGTTGTTAATAAAAATTACGTTATAACAAAGGTGATATTTTCAGAAATTTATTTGAAAAGGAATAAGGAAGATTTGTGTAACTATTTTATTGTCTTTGTTAAGGTCCGGTAAGAAAGAAAGTTGACGACGTATATTTTCATCTTGACTCATAAAATAAAATAAAAAAACAACATCCTATTTTAAATTGGAATTGATTCAATAACCATATGCCAGTTATCATCATCTCATCATGATTATTCTTGTATATACAGGATGTTTCATTTTACTTGATTATATTGATCTGAAAAAGTGTCAAAATCTCACACTAATTGCGTTATTAATAAACTATTTATTGAGGTGTCTTCAAGTGGAACATCCTGTATATCTGGAATTAGGTCAATTGATCAATAATAATAAGCGAAAAATTTACTGTAATTTTTGAATTTAAATAAATTGTTATTGTTGTAATTATCACTTTGATTTGTTTGAATTTGTGTTGTTCCATTGCTGATTCGTTGGAGAGTTCAATGAGCGATCAAGTAGGGAACTTTTAACAAAAATCTTTGATAATTTCACTCAATTTTCTTTATATTTTTCATCATCAACCGGATCTAGTTCAATTTAAAATGTAATGCACTATTAAGAGATTGCGGTAATCGAATGTTTCGTTAATTGCACACAAATAATTGTACATGATCCTTCCCGTAATTATCACTTTCATCCTAGATACAGTTGTTTTTTTTTCTTTTACAATTACTTCCGGTTGAACTCTATATTATATGGTTTCAATACAATTTCCTCATATTTAATAAAATTTTGTTGTTGTTAATTATTTGAATACAGAAAAAAATTTAATAATGTTACTGTGTGACATAACGGAACAATTTCACAACAGTCCTAACTGTATACCTTCAATAACATACTTGGGTGGAAATATTAACACATAAATGGTACCTAGCCATTCCAACAACAACCAAAAACAAAACAAATGGATATGGAATACTTGAAATTTTCAAAATTATATTCAGTTTGCAAAAAATTATGCGTTAAGGTCAATAAACGGTTAATTTATAGAATCTAGTACCGAATTGCTTCATTTATTTTTGTTTTTTGTTTTTGCTTTAATAACTAGATTTGTTGATAAATTATAGAGCTGGTTCTAACCATTTTTAGGTTGATGATTTGGAGATATAAACCAGAATAAATTTAAATAATCATTTTTCATGAAAATACAAACCAACGTATAGAAAAAGATAAATCTAGATATCTAGATCACGATGTGGTTTTGTTAACCACACAAAATAATCTAATTGATCATTAAAAGTTACTAAATTGTTGTACCTAATAAGTCAAAAATCATCGAGAATAATTGAACAATTTTGCATTCGATTCCAGAATGTTGTAACACTTTACTTGAATGAAAATACAAATGTAGGCTATAATAATTCTATAAAAGAACAATCGAGAATATGCTTCTTCGATTCAACGGACGTTAATTTCCATAAAACTATACTGACGGAAAAACTAAATTATTTCTTGGAATTTATACTTTCGAATTATTGAAAAAAAATTAAAATTGGAATTTCAAATTTCCCAGAAAATATGTAAATTTTCTTTGTTTCTATAAATTATACCTATACAGTAATATCAATCGTAAGGCTGCAGCGGGGCACTAGACAGAGCCTGGTTGCGACAGCCAACAATTGGCGTCCTTTTATGGCGAATGGTTCATGTAGTTTACTGTGGCAAGTTTTCTATAATGGCTATTTATGAATTTCTCTTCTATTGACGGTAGTGCTGAGATGTTATTGGATTGTTTCTCAGATAACGTACGATATAGAAGATTCACATTTGAGAGAACAATTACTGAGACTTAGAGGCCTTCGCCTGCCGCACCTCTTTGCAGTACTTTATTTAAAAAGTGCGGTCTAACATTCAGCTCCGCCGGTGCTCTCTCGAATGATTATGGAACGTTCGAACTTTGGTGTTTTATTGGTTGCCTACTCAAATAATTTCAAAAATTCAAATAGATTTTATAAATATTTAATTAATCGAAAAATTACATGTTTCTACACAAACAAATTAATTATTAATTGAATAATTTACACAAAAAATTCAAATTTGCACTAATTTGCTAATTGTAGAAATTACTGATGAGAAATTTTCTCAAGAATTGTTGATATTTTCACTTAATAAACTACCATGAAGGAAAATATATTCACCATTCGTACTATAATCACTAATCAATGATAACCGTTGATCACTTGCACTAAAATCACTAGAATCATTGTTAATTGGAAGATATTCGTCGGTTCGATGGTAACACAAATAAATTGAAGAACTGATAATAGCAAGAAATCCCAAAATAATTATAATTAAGCTCGGATGGGTTTGAATTACGTCCAAAATATCCATTTTTTTTTTAAATTCCAAATAATCGATTTATACTTATTACGAAAATTATTGCAACAATATATTATAGTTTTGTCATGAATTTTATCAATTCTAACAATGAATGTTGTATATGTGTGCGTCATAAATTATAATCAACGGAAATGTTGAAATAAACCACTGAATTTCACTGGAAATAAATAATTTTTCGAAGATGCGACAATCATTGGATTTTATTTATTAAAATCATACGACCAATTTCCATAGTTGGGGGTGTATATGGTACACTATCATAATAACTGACTTCATTATCCGTATCCATGCTCCATAATGATAAGCGTCGTTGATTGGATTTATTATCGTCATTGCGATTTTTGTGTTGTTGATAATAACGATTTTGGTAATCTTCTAGATTCATATAAATCGGTTCATTAGCTGCTATTATTATTGCATATTGTTGGTGTTTTTTCTATAATTTTAATAAATTAATAAACAAATCAATAAAAATCCGATTGTACAAATAAAACAATTTATACCAATATAAATAAATATCGATTGATGTGAAAATATTGTTGTTGATTTATGATAAATATTCAAAATTATCTGGAAATTGCATCATTTTCTTTATTATTATTCTCCAAATAAAATAAACAATAATAATCTAATTTTAATCTTACATCGATAAATAGTCGATCGAGATCGTTTATTGCCATAATTCTTGCACTTATACCATTGCTTGTTTGTTTTCTTTCTATACTTTTCCGAAATTTCAACATGAATAATTTTATTGGCAACTTATTATCAGAGATATAACAATAGTCGAGGCTTGTGCACATGAGCAAATGCGGATAACTTGTAGAAAAAACTTTAATAAGAGTCGATCGCTTATAACGAGCAAATTCGTTTATAGTGAGTAATCGGAAGTTTGTTAATCGGATTATTGGAAAGCAACGGTCGCAGTTAGCCGTGATCGTCTAGTGGTTAGGACCCTACGTTGTGGCCGTAGTAACACAGGTTCGAATCCTGGTCACGGCAGGACCTCTTTTTTCCAAAAAAAAAACAACCAAAATTATTTTTAAAAATATTTATTAATCGTTAGAAATTTCTATGTACACTTCCATATAATAATAATAATAATAATAATCAGTCAGTATCAGTAACAGTATCAACATCAATATGTAAATCTTGATCTTGTGTCGAATCAGCCGTATTATTATCGATAATATTACCTTTATTACTATTTTCTTTTGAATGTCGCCATTTCATTCGTCGATTTTGGAACCACACTTTAACTTGAGCATCCGTTAAGCCTAATGTAGCCGCTAATTGACGTCTATCCGGTTTTGTTATATATTTTTGTAATTGAAAACGTCGTTCTAAGCCTTTTCGTTGTAAATTACTAAACACCGCTCTAGACCATGAACGTTTCCGTTTATTATTATTTGGTGTTGTTGTTGTTGTTGTTGCTGTTGTTGTTGTTGTTAAATTTGGTGATTGTGGTTGAATTGATGGTGGCATCGATAGACGGAGTGCTATAACGAAATTTAATCAAAAATTGGAATATTTTAAATATACAGGATGTTTCAGCGAATAGGGACAATATCAAAACATTTTGGTGATACATCCTGTATAAAGTTTATAGTATATAGATTGTAGTGATTGGATGGAAGCATCTGTTTGTGTATTTCTTTAGGTCGTCAATGATGTTGTACAGATTGCAATTGGTTTTGTCTATTTCTATGTTTATATTGTCCCTAGAAATAAACAACTTCCTCTTACAACAAAAGAAAACTAGCAACAAACAAAAATTTAATTAATAGAAGAATCGCGCAATAATATAAAATCTATTTTCATGTAATTTGTTTATGTATTTAAGCTTTATTCTTTTCCAAAATCATGAAATAATAAAATCTGATTTTCTCACAAATAATAAACAATCTATTGCTGACGACCGGTTGTTGTTTAGGTGATAAATAAGTTACAACTCCCAATCTAAATACGATATAATATGATTATATTATAAGTATATTTATTTAAGTTTGATTTTATTTGAAATACCACAAATACAAATCGTTATATAATTCTGGTTTATTTCCAGATCGATCGATACAAATTCTATCATAAAATTTATTCTAAACTATACCGGGTGACAATGAAAACAGGCTACAAACCGTATAACGTCTTTATTTCTAAAAGAAGATTCTTCAAAATTTGTGCATCGATATAAAACCAACTAATGCAAAATTTTAAATAATTTCTAAACCAATATCTCTTCCGGCTCTACCGGAAGTGGCATTCACTTTGTTATGTCAAATGAGATGTACATTTTTATTTTTATTGTCATATTGAGCATCAAATTTGCTTTCCATCGATATAATAGGCCATGATTTGTTGGTGCAACAAATGACTATTGATTTCCAATTGAAATAGACTAATTAGCACCATGCACTCTTGATTGTAACCGAATAGAGATACTCAGTGATCATGCACAATTATTGGTTTTTCATAATTGTTGACATAAAGAAGCTCATTCATCTCGGAAACTAAAATAGGAACTTTAAAATTTTATTATATTTTTCGGAAACTCAATGATCACTGGCCTACTAGTTTCGACAAAATTTTGCAGTTTTCAGGATAAACCATAAACCATAAATTTGAAATAATGAAGTAGATGGCATTTCCGGTAAAACCGGAAGAGATATTGATTTAGAAATTATTTTAAATTCTACATCAGTTGGTTTTATATCGATGTCCAAATTTTGACGAATTTTCTTTGGATAATAAAGAAATCACGGCTTGTAACCCGTTTTCATTGTCACCTGGTATAGAAAATCTATAATAATGATTAAAAATGGGTTTTGGTTCATTCGATATCGATTGTCGATAAGGCATTGTTGCAATAAGTTTGCAATGTGGTACCTTTGGCGCGGACAACGAATAATTTTTGTATATAGCTTGTTAGAGCTTTATAGATCAGATAAGTGCATCCAATCGATCGATGTACTTCTAAAATACAATAAATCGTCATTATTATTATTATTATTATTATTATTATATATACAAACTAGAAATACTTAAACTTTAACAACATGTAAACTGTATAGACATCTGAAAGTGTTTATGATAATACTTATATACCGAATGTTGTTTATATTATTTGGAAGCTAAAAATTTGGTACTCGTCAACAATTTAAAAGATGTATATTTACAAACCATTATAGTCTGTTTCTCAATTTTATTACCATACCCTATATTGTATATATAAATATATTGATGCTCATCTCTTTAATTTAATCGTTATCTCAATATTGTGTTAGCACTTTTTCTCTATACCGGGTGACAACGAAACCAGGCTACAAGCTATATATACATATATTGTTTTTATCATCATATTATACAATAAACTGGCTTTCCAGCTATAGAAAATTCACATTTGAGAGAGCATAGGCGGAGCTAGCTGTTTGAACCCTCCTCGCACCGCACCTCACCGCAGTAGTCTTTGACGTTGGTTCCGCGGTGTGGTGCGATGTGTGGATGCCTCAAACAGTTAGCTCCACTTATGCTGATTCAATTCGTTTTATCGCTTATTTTATCAAAAAAAAAAAATACAAAAAAGGAATATTCAAAGTCATATTTTAGAATACACCGTTGAAAGGATGACCCCAAATTTCGGGACATCCTATATATATATATACGAGATAGAAAAACATATAAAAGCCAAATTTATATTACCAACATAAAGACGCTTTATAACATTATGACACCACTAAAATCTCATCATAAATAATAAAATTCGATTAATTATAATCATGGAATACGATCATAAAATATCAAACAACATATTCCGTTGCGTTTCTAAATATAAAAAATAAAATCCCCAAAAAAAAAAAAAATTATTATTATTAATATAAATGATAATAATAATAATAAAAATTATTACTAATAAGAATAATTACACAATATTGTATAACCATATAATTCAAATTATTTATGATAGTTGTGGCATATTAATTTTCG
>JAZBGX010000672.1:11457-25643 GCA_037414775.1 Zonitis immaculata | reverse complement strand
ATGTTGAAATTTACAAGGATTGATTATTTTGCTACTTGATAATATATTCTATCTTTATTATTATTATTATTATGATTATTATTATTATTATTATTATTATTATGTATATAATCTGTCTTATGTTAAGTAAATTTCCTTGTAGATGTATTACAATTAATATAGGAGCTAAAATCAAGCATTTAATACTAGAATATGAAATTTCCATTTACAAATTAACCACAGCTGGAAAATTCCGAATTAATTATTTAACAGACAATTCATACAATTTTATTATTTATCTCACGTTATCACTCTTTCCTTTAATATATGAGTTGTTTTCTTTCAAAAAAAAAAAGGAAAAAGATTTCTACTAAGGAATTGAAACAATTTGTTGATGTTTGGTGTGTGAATCAGACATTCCAAAATTCAAATATCTTGTAAAGCCTCATCTATTTGAATTTCGCAATAATATACGAGTCAGTTATGGCACAGCCATCGAAAAACTAGCGGTTCAATTGCTCCAAAAACAAATTGAATACAAAAAAGGGGAGGAGTTTTTAAATCCACATGGCATAGGGAATCTTGAAAGTTGAGATTTGGGACTTACAAAGTTGATTGAAAGAATAAAAATTGATTGTAATCACAACAGCACAAGAGAAACCGATTGAATTGGGCAAAAGAACATCAGGATTGGATTCTTCAGTAGTGGCAAGCAAAATACAGTGAAGTGACTAGTCCAGAATGGAAGACAGTAGAAAAAAAATACAATTTTCTGCATCGGTCATAGTTGGAGGTAGTTTGTCATCCAGAGGTGTAAGACAACTTCACTTTATCCAGAGGATGTCAAGACAGACAAATATCTGGAGATTTCAGAAGAATCGTAGTTACCGGTAATTTAAAAAGCTTCTTACCACAGGGCAAAAGTTTGCTTTGCGACAGGAAGGGGGAGGATGATATAATTTAAATATAATAAAAAAATTAGATAGAGGATTACAGTGTGGCCCTTTTGAAACGGATTTCGTATAGTAGGTACTGACTTGTTTTCGAACGATGAGTTGAAGATAAGGTCGTTCGGAGTATCGTTGCGATACACACTGTATGCGTTACAATGGTAAATTTGGATTAAATGGAAATTTCGATTGTGTTTCTCTCGACAAAATGATTATATATGAGCTGACTAATTGCAATAGATCTAAATAGTCTATTTTTCTGTGAACTACTTCCGAGCTACAATTTCTAATAGATTTTTAAATTGCTCAAACTATTTTTGTTAAGTTTTCTGATAATTTTCGAAAATCAAGTAATTATTAATTTATAATAAATATAAAACTTGAAATTACACCCTCGTTATATCCGTTATTTTACAACTTGTTTGTGTTGAATTTATAAGAAATATATATTATATGAATGTAAAACTTCTTCATATAACTTGACGAATAGAAAGATTTATATCCATTTTATGAAAGTTGAGTTAGATTTATCTACACTCAACTGTACTCAATTTATAAATATATGAATATAGTCAGTTTTTTGTTTTTTTTACTTTCTTTCTGCGAGTGGTTTATAAAAGACTAGTGAAGGAGTTGAGAGGGCATAACGATACTCATGATAACGATAAAATTCTTATATATTTATATATAAAGTTTTTGAGGAATTGGAGTGAATGGAACAAGTTGAAGAAATTGGTTTCTATATATATATAAAATGATGGTATATATAGTAGAGTTTGGTTGTTTTTTGGTTGAGAGTTCCTATTGGACTTTCAACTTTTATTCTCCATTTTTCAACCTAATAAACACATATAAATTGAGTCAATTTGTAATAATAATATAGTGATTTTGTGTGTGTGTGTGTTGTTTTTGTGTTTACAACTAATTGAATGGTGTATTTTTTACAAATCGATGTTTTACACTAACAAAATTCCATTAAATTTAAGTCGTTTTAGTTTTAACTCCTAATTCGGTTAAGGATTTGATAGAATTAGGGAAAACTTTTAAATCCTCTATATATAGTGAAATGTTATATAAAAGTTCGTTACTATCTCATTATACCATAGAAAGAGGGATCTTAATCGTTCAACTTAACTATTGATTCAATTTTTCTAATTTAATCAAATCAAAACGTATACTCAAAATTGTATTGAATGAAGACGATATTCTATTTAAACCACAATTCGGTCAGGTGGTAATATATCATCCATTACCGTATATTAAACAAGTTTGAGATTTATGAGTGTTTTACGGACGCTATACTTGTTATATTATACAACTTTTCAATATTATAGACACGAATTTATTATTAATAGAATTAATAATAATACATAACAATAAAATTAGGTACACCGTTTTTCTATATTGATTGTTGAGAAAAATTATCGATTGATACTACACGATGAAGGAACGCTTCGCCTTTAGATCGCACTATATACACAAATCAATCCAATTCGTTCAGTTTTCATAAGACATGGTAATCGATTGGCCAAATGTCTGCTGAGAATACGGCGGTTGAAGTAGGAGTAGGAGCGGTTCCAGATATACGTTTTGACCAATGCTGTAATAACGTGCGGACGAGCTTTGTCGTGCAGCAGTTTTTCATTTCTTAAACTGCACGACTCATGTGCATTAATTGTAATCAGTAGCGATCTCCATTCGGTTTGAGTAGCTCATAGTAGATCTACATACAGAGTATGGATATTTGGTTTCCTTGCTGGATTCGTTGCTGCAGTAGTTCGCAAATGAAAGTACATTTTTTAACGTCTTTCGGTTTTTATTTTTATGGGACCCAATTGGATTATTCTCATTGCTTTAAGACAAGTCTTTGGCATAGATCTTCATTCTTCATCTTCAAACTCTTTGTGCTGACGACCAGGTCGTTTTTTGTCGTCCTAGTCGAAATTGCAATTTTTGAAACGACAACTGTTCCAAAGACACCTACGCCATTTCTTGTAAAACGCTAATAAAATCTCAATGTGTGAGAGAATTTAGTAATTTATTGGTGTAAATAGTGGAAAAATATGAGATAGTAGATGGGAAAAAATTATCAAATTATAGTTGAAATTTTCTTTGTCGTCAAATATGGAAATAAAATTGTGATGTTGAACTGTTTTGAGCCGGTCCTGGCGACAGCTACAAATTTACCAAACGTGTGCTATACTGATGATAATAATGAAAAATGTACCTTGAACAATGAATAGATGTCAGTTTAAATAAAATAGAAAACAAAAAAAAAACGCTTTTATTTTTATTTGATGATGAATGTTGGGCAATTAATTTCAAGACAAAAGAAAAAAACTGAATTAACTATATCCAACCGCACTTTTTATGGTATGAAATTTTAAACAAAATCGAAGTTGATGTTCAATTATTATATACAAGAAAAAATGAAGAAGGCGAGCGAGGTATATTGAGGAAGCTTTGAATAATTTTAATCAATATAATAATGCTGTTGAATTTTCGTTGTTCCAATTATTGCTAGTTTGACGATATTGCCAAACAGCTAATATTTCGTTAATTTTAATGGACAACATTACATAATGGTACATATCTATATATATACAGGTGAAACTAGTTAAAGTTATCTTGTTGTTGGTTGAATGTTAGATGGGGAACTTGCAATTTCTGCATGTTATAGTAATAGGTTTAAATTGGTAGAGATTTAAATTTACTACCGACATACGTTTGGAATTACATTTTCAGGTACTAATATATTAAGAAGAGAGTGAGTGAGGCTGCATTTGGTATAGCTTTAACGGAAATACGAACCGTCAGTAAACTGAAATTGTGGGTATGAGAATAAGTGTATATGTATATGTATACCTATGTATATATAGCAAATCGTATGGTGGTTGTTTTAACGATGTCGATAAATCGCCTAAATCGTTATAGGGATTTCTAAATCTTTATAACCACAATAAATAGACGACAATTAAAAGAAACAAATCGAACATATTGCCATTTGGAAGATTGAATTAGTTTATTGAATTTATTATTATTTTCTTTTTTGTCGGATAAAATTAATATTGTTAAATACTATATATATATAAAAAATTCAAAAAGCTTTTCCAACGGAACGGTTTTATTATATTGTTCTATTCAAGTGGAAGATTAATTTGTTTTCTCTCATTTTCGTCAAGAACTAAATAATAAGGAACGAAATAAAAGTGGATGAATAAAACAAACAAAACAAAAAAAAAAAAATGATCGCGATAAAAATAATTACACGCTTAAACCATCAACGTTAATAATAAAGTAGCAACTTTCATTTTATTTTTTTTTAGCAGGTCTAGACAGTTGAAAGTTTAATTAGGAAAAATATTGCTATTATATATTTATTCACCTATTTCCTAACAATACTTGCGACCTAAACAGTTTTTCAATTATTTCGAAAATAATTGATTTATATCTATAGATGGTATAGGGGTGTACTTGACAATTACAATACATGCATTGTTGCGTGGTATTGTTTCATGTTTTGGTTGGTAATCTAATATAGTTGGTTCAATACTTTTAGAAAATTTGCACTAGAATTCTCTTATTATCTGTCTTCCTTATTATTATTATTATTATAATAATTTAAAATTGTGTAGTGTACTGAAGTGCATTTTATAGACGTTCAATTTTATTGAATCAATTCCTATGTATTTTTATTTCTTTTTTTTTTCGCTACTTATTAGTTCAAAGACATGTAGAAGATTTTTATTGACATCATACTTATATTCGTGAAGATGCATATTGTGTGCAATGACTCGATGTTCCAAATAATATTAAGATGTTTCAAGTTTCTTTGAATGTTTCCCGTTCATATACAACAGAATGATTTATTCTATAGATACAAATCAAAATACTGTAATTCTAATTCGTATAAATTCGAAAATTGCTCATCGAGCTCAAAATCTAAAGGCTGGTTTAATTTTACATCGAAAAGGTACTCGTGTTCAATTTATCTAACTCTGTCGATTTTTGAGCTATTTGCATCTTAAATGTTCAACCTTTCTGATGAAATTTTTATTGTTGGAAATATTTCAATTTCGTTTTTGTTTTAAGGGGAATTTTTGTTAAAAGTCGTTCTCAAATATTTGATACAGTATGATAGAGATGAATGAATAAGGAGCTATTTATAAAAATTTTGAACGAAAATTGGTGGATGCGCCGGGCATTTACTTATTATAAATTTAAAGTTATAGTTACCCAACCGAGCCTGTTCTATATAGATTTTCAACTCACTGTATATTACTGACAACCTGTATAGAAAATGATAAATGCCAAATTATGCTATAGTAAAAATATTCAAAATTTCAGAATTGAACACTCTGTATCTCATAAATCTACAATATTTATTTGAGGCACATTAACCTCAATCATCATATATTAGGTGTTTAGTATCTCCAGTTCAGAGATTACTCATTCTCAATAAAACACCCTGTATATTATACAGAGATGAATAGATGATTCACTTTGAGTTGTTCATTTTTATGGACAATTTCCGCCAAATTTTGCTAGAATTTTTAAGTTTCTCTTTAATGAAAATAAGTTAGAAATTTTGAAAACTGACAAACAAACAAATTGTCTTTCTATTAAAATCATTAATTTTTTATATCCACTTAGAATCTATGAGATGTTATTTTCCAATCTTCTTAACAATATAAATCCCCAATTTAACGGATTATTAATTAGGGGAAGAGACAGGGTTTTGTTAATTAATCACAAACTCTAATAGGAAACTTATAATCATGAATACATTTAGGGGTTGATAAACTTTTCATAGTTTATGAACAGTTTTTTTTTTATTTAGATTTTTAAACAGAATAACAAGAAATCATTCTATAAATAGCTCGAATAGTTCGATAGACAATTTTCGGATTCATCTTGTTTTGAATCACTGGTTTCCAGTCACAGTATAGTGGAGGTTTTTTTTCTTTTTTTTGGTGATTGCTAGGAAGTTCAAATTTCTTTTGATTGAAATTCATTGAAAATCAAAGTCATAAATTACTAGATTTTTTTTCTATTGTCGAGAGTAATCCTTCCAAGGATCTACTAAATGTAATAAAACTACAAGAAGGATTAATTATTTTTATTTAATTTTAAATCACTTGAATCCTTATAAGAAAACAAAAACTGATTCTAATTTTAATTAAATAAAAAGCCTTTGGATTTAATAATCTAATTTTTTTTCTAATCCTCAACATAGAGCAACATTTTACTTAACATCGAGATATATATATTAATTAATCCTTCCATCAGTATTCAGTTTAATTTAAAAAGTTTCTACAGTCACAAAATATACACCTATGTCATATATTTATAAACATAATATCGCTATTGCTAAGTACCAACAAAACATACACGATAACAAGTGAGTTAAATGTATTGTTGTTTATGAAATTTCATCTACCCTTCAGGAAATATAGATTTGACTTTCTACCAATAATAATTCAAATTTGTTCAATTTAAAAATAAAAACTAACATTGATTTATTAGTTCCATTGTTAATTTTGTGTGTGTGTTTGTTTGTTGATGATAAAGAAAAAGAATGGTATAACCCTCTTGTTAAGTTTAGATATTAATGTAAGTTTTAGGGTATATATGTATATAGTAGTGGTCGGTTGATTCTAATCGTTTACTCTTCACGTAACTCGGTATGTATATATACATAATGCACAGCCCCCCCTTTTTGGTTTTGTGCTTTTCAATAATATTGATGGTGTGTTTTTCTTAGTGTGGTGGCGTATTATAAGGTCACGTGTCACACGCTATTCAGTAATTAGTTTTATTATATAAATTCCATTTGTTGCAATTCAGTAAATATTCGTCTTTACTATCCCTCTATGTGTGTAAAATCATTATATTGCACATTGTATATAGAAAAAGAAAGAGAGAGAGAGAGATAGATAATGGTGCAGTTGTCCGATTTTCGACGGTTGTTGCTCGTTAGTTTTACTTCACTAGATATGTATGGATGTAGTTAAGACCGGAAACGGAACGTGTCGAATGAGGAAGGAGGGTACCTTTTCCCTTAATCCAATCCGTATTCGTTTCGTTAACAATCCAGTTATAAATGTCCGTAATAACCCGAGATTTAAATAAATAAATAAATAAATTAATAATACGACATAAAATTTATTTTCTATTCTTCTTTTGGTTGTTGTTTTTTATTATCAGTAAGTTTCGGTGGACTAGTTAGGACTTTATCAATTAATCCAAATTCGACAGCTTGCGATGGATCCATATAATTGTCACGTTCAATATTATTCTCAATAATTTCCAATGATTTACCCGTATGTTTCATATAAAGATTATTAATTTGTCTTTTCATTTTTAATAATTCCTCAACTTGTATTTTAATATCGGTAGCTTGTCCACTAACACCGCCCGTTGGTTGATGTATCATAATTCTAGAATTAGGTAATGAATGGCGCATACCCTTTGAACCAGCTGCTAAAATCAAAGATGCCATACTACATGCTTGTCCAACACACCATGTACAAATTGGTGGTAATACATATTGCATTGTATCATAAATACTTAAACCAGATGTAATAACACCACCTGGTGAATTAATATACATATGTATTGGTTTTATTGTTGATTCAGCTTGTAAAAATAATAATTGTGCTACAATTATTGAACTAGTTATATCATTTATTGGTCCCATTAGACAAATTATACGTTCTTTTAATAAACGCGAATATATATCATAAGCACGATCACCACGTGTTGATGGTTCAACAACTATCGGAATATGAGTCGTCACATATCGTACGGATAAAGATCTGTTAGTATTTAAACATCTTAAAATTCTAGTTAGAACTGTCATGATTTTGACACGATCTATCGAAAAGTATACTGACGTTGAAATCTATAGCATTGCGATTATTTAAAAATAACTAAAATCAATATACCGTGTGTGTGTGTGTGTGTGTTTTATGAATCATGAGAAAAGTTCTAAGGCTCATTTATCAAAATTATAAATTACGGTTGGATAGTTTCCAATAATTACTTTGGAAATGGGTTGAATCACACATAAGTTATGTAAACTTTTCAATAAACTTATAGTAAAACACTATTTGAGCTAAATAGTTAGACTGCATTAGACTTTATATCTTTAAAAATATTTTTTATGTTTGATTTCGATAGAATAAGCCAGCAGACTTTTGCTTCATATATTAACAGAAAGCATCTGGCTAGTTCAAGAGATAACATAAAGCAATTGTCGAAGTAACACTATTGATACAAAAGCTATCATTTTAAAAAATAAAGAGAGACTACTAGAAACAGCAGACATAAGAATTCTAAGGATAGATAAAGCAAAAGTTGAAGTGAATGGGTTACCTAATCTAGGAAGGAAGAAAGAAGAAGAAGAAAGATACTGGATCACTTGAAAGCTAGATGGCATGTGTGTACTGTTAGTCTGTATCATGGAACACACTGTATATATAAAAGTGCACCATAAAATATACATTAATATGGTAGTTTTTAGAGGAAATCGCACGTCCAATAGTTAAATTTATGTTCGATTTAGATTAGGTAACAGTAGATACTCGTATTTATGGACGACACACTATAGTGTCATAAAATCACTTAAATATACGATATTATTTAGATCGATGGTCAAATATATATTCAAATATAAAAAAAGTCCAATACTAGATCAGTTTCGGGACAGAATCTATTTCCTATTTGCTTTTTACCTGATTATTGACGAATGTAATAACTATTCAAATATACACCCTGTCTCATCTATCTAGAGAAAATCCTTCTACTTTATTATTATACTTTCGGATGCAAAAATTTAAGGCACACTCAAAGGAACAAAGTTTATTTTATATCCTCAATTAGAAAGTTTACAAAAAACAAAAGGAACAAACAAAACGTGTTATGTTGTCTATGGTGTTATTTCAAGTGGTGATACATCTTGTATATATGTGTCGAAATTTTTCTGTATTCTAAAAAGAATTTCCTCTATATATTTATATGCAATAGAATTCAATTGGTGGATAGTCTTTAAATTCATTCAAATCTAGTTTTCTATTCAATTCTTTGGAAATGTTCTGTCGTCGACAGATTGAATTGTCATGAAACTTTTACAACACACGAGAATTCTATTTGGAACGCAGGTAGAGGTAGAATCTACGAAATGTCTATACATAAGAACTATAGAAGAGTCGTATGTGGAAGTTTCGAGAATATTTACTTTTACTACAAAGGAAAATATTTTTAATTTGAAAAAAAATAGTAGAAGACGAAGAAGAAAATTTGTCTAATGTTATATTTGAGAATGTTAAATAAAATACGGAAAAGTATGTCAAATTACGAAACGAATTGGAACAAAGCCTTGTGACATCCAATTTAGTTCTGATTAGGGGATAAGGAGAGAGAGAGAGAGAGAGATAGAGAAACAAGGATTGTTGTAGAAAATAAGAAGAATTAGATGAGAGTATTCGAACTGGAAGGAAATGTGGAAATTTTGGAAGGAAAAGTAGAAAAGTTTAATGAGTAAAATACTTTCACCGAATTCGTGATTGTATTTTAATCATCATTATTATTGTAGATCACCAATTGTTAAGGGTAGTTATATGCTCAATCAGGCAAATATCTTTATGGATTTTTTTATGTATTATTTATTGGATTATTTTCATATTTTTAGATAGATAAGATAAGATGAGAGTCTTTTTTTTGAATTTCATGAATCAACTGACTCTTACAAAAGTATATTTTTTTAAAATCAATTACATTGAAGATTTATTAAAGTTCTAGTCTACATTAAATACTTATGCCTCCTAGAAAAAACGTCTAACAAAGACATACACGTCAACTTGATGGTAACATTCAGGGACTATGCCCCACTATATTTTATAGTGGCACACTGGTTCGAGGAGTTTAAGCTTTGCACAATATTCATAGAAGATGAGCATCGCGTCCCATAACGACGAAAATGTGAAAAAAGTCAAAGATCTAATTGTAGCTCACTAAAGAGTGGCCATTAGACTTTAAGTTGATGTCACAGAGATCTCATACGACAGTGCTCGCAGGATCCTCAGAGAAGAACCTCAAATAAACAAGGGAACTTTGGATATATTCATAGTGGTAATCGTCGAATATAAGAAGAAGCCAGTCGATATTTTAAAAGCAAAATCTTGAATATTACTAATCTGAGCCTGAGACTTAACAATGATCCGTTTTCATTGGCACCGAATAGATTATGTTGGATTACCTGGAAAAAGGAGTCACTATTATTACAGGCTCCTATTACGCTGACCAAATAGGAAGATTTCTGGAAGCGATCGAAGATAAAAGGCGAGGTAAACCTTGATTTAGAATGATGTTCCACTATAGAACTATGCATCTCTATTCATTGCTGAAGTTGCGATGACTCTCACTCGACAAATGGGTTTTAAAATACTTGAACATCAGGATCCAGCTTCCAACGACTTCTCTCTGATACCTCAGTTTGAGCGAGCAGCTCAGAGGCAAAAAATTTAAAGATAAGAGTGTGGTGAAGAAGCATTTAGGGAGTGTCAAGAGTCAAGATAAAGATTTGTTCGAAAGTAATTCGTTGAAAAATAAATTATATTTTATAAATAAACGTTGTGTTTCTTTTATTATTGATTAGCATCAATTTTGGATCACCCCTCGTAGATGTATCCAATAATATTGATAAAATATAACCAATTTGAATTCAAACTATATATAGTTTTGTTGTTATTTGAAAATACAAACGAATTATAAATTCTTGTTTCAGTTTATTTAACATATTTTCCCTATATTAGGATAACAACAGTACTAACGTAACAATTAGTTTTGCTGTTTGTGTTTTATTTGAATAATAGAGAATTGGCTACCTATATCTAGATCAATATATCAATTAAAATACAAAAGTTCCAATATAGTCGAATTTATAGTTTGTGTATCATTTAATTAAAATTATATTTATAGAAAAGTAGTTCAATTAAATTTCTCTAGAGAAATTGTTCAATAAAATATAGGAGTGCAAAATTCCATTCAACTATTTAGTATGAAATAATAATTCTAGGTATTAAATGGAAATAAAGTTGAATTACCATTTATATCTGAAAGAAAATTGATAAGAAGGAAAATCATGTAATAACAATAAAAATATAGAATTGTAGTAATGGAAGTTATGAATATATAAAACGTTACTGAAACGTATTATATAATAAATATATATGTATACGTTTTATACAGGAAGTAACTAAGCTTGAAAATGATTCGTTAAAGGAAATTGCCTAAAAGCTTTCAATTTTCTCTCTATCCATCATATAAACATATATTCCATCAATTTATTAGAGCTAAGGTATCATAATTGAAAGAAATTGCAATCTTCGATGACGTTATCATGTGATTTATAATTTTTGAGATGATTATCATCCGTCTTGCCGATGACAGAACTATAAAATGTTCCGTTTAGTTAAAATTTGCAACGTGCCTCGTCTCCACCTCTATTATTTCACAGATACAATTTTTAATTAAAAGTTTGTACAACTTTTTTAATTAGCCCCGAATCGGACTAACTTGATCTATATCTATCTATTCGTTTATCCAAAATTAAATCTATTCTTTCTATAGTTCAAATAGTAATTAGGAAAACTATAATATGAGAAATTTTGTTTTTTTTTGTTGTTGTTGGAGTTAACTCGCAATATCTTCATTAAAATTACATTTGCACAATCGTCAAATTGCACATTTGAATACTAAATTAACTATAATTTATTATCTTAAAATCGATAATAATCAAAGTTTATTCATGTATAGCTATAGAGATTTGTAATCAATTATGATATTTTTTTGTTTTATTTTTTCGGGAGGTTTGTGTCGTTATTTTGTTGACGTATATAAATTTTTTTTGTTCTGGTGTATAGAGTTGTTGATGTGTATGTTTATCACGTAACACAAACGTTAGTATGGTTCGTGCACATATTTTTTACCGAATCGTTTTATACTAAGATGCAGGACACGCACAATATACAGACGTAATAGAAGAAGTAGTAAGAGGAGAAGTGAAGTGGAAGAAGTGTGCACACGTTACGCATCCTGCGTATACACCTTCAGGCAACTACTGTCATCATACCTTTCACTACACTCATCAACTTTACACAGAATAAATCAATTTTTTTTTCTATTCATACCAAAATCTATCGAATATATTGCGTTTATTTTTGAGCCAGGGATAGAATAAGCGTAGTTTAGAGTGTGGGAATGATGATTGACAGCTCTATTATCTTTAATAATATTGGTAATACTTGTGGCTTCTTTAGTGGGCTAAAATGCGTTTTTAATTAATTTACAAATTCTTTTATATTTTGTTTTGTTCCGATTGCTGATCATCTAATATCGAAATAGTTGATAACGATTTTATAATTTTTTTAATTGTAACAAATTAAAAAATAACCACATTTTAATTGGAATTTGTTCGTTTTCGTTATTAACAAAAATTGTTCGATACTTTGAATTTCATTCATTTGTTGAAAATTCAAAAATAAAATAACAATTCTAGATTAAAAATTGATGGTATGTTGTTTCGGTTGAATTTTGGTGGATGCGCCGGGCGGCTAGCGAGTATACTCACTAACTAAATTATCCATTCAATTTACTTGAATTTTGTAAAGCTGATTTTTATTTAGCGAATTGTTGTTTGTGACCAGTAAATTGAAAGGTAGCTCTTTTGATTAACGAACAGGAAAGAATATTATAGCAGTTCTAAATTCAATAATTCCACTCCTATACACTATAAAACGTTTTAATAATTAGGTTTTACGAGCAGTTTACCAGAACGATATATAATGTGGGAATCGAGTATATTTTTGGTTTATTCAACGATCCCTTTAGGTTTTACATATACGATTTCGCTATTTCTAGATAATCAGTAAAGTAGATTTATGTTCTGCTGTTTTTTTTGATAATAGAAATAACCAAAATAGCGATCATTGATTTGAGAATCGAATATGAAAAAAAAATATATACATTCCCTATTTTTCTTTTATTCATATATTTACGTATACTGGTTATATCTATCAAACGGAGTGTACTGACCCGAATTGAAATCTCGTTATATAAACGATATAGGGAAAGGTATATCCTGAGGGTACATATCACCACTACTGAACATACAAACAACACCTGTGCTCTTCTGTGAATAGAGTGGACATATTTGCCACCCTCAAAATAACGAATATCCCTTGAGGTAGAGTAAAGTCTGACTCATTATATTGTTGACAATTCGGACATTTTGAGAATGTCAAATTTTATCGTATAGCAAAATTTTCCGTAAAAAAAAAAACAATGAATGAAAATTTACAAAATCATATTGTTGATGAGGAAGATTCAGTTTTAGATTTGTTTATTTTATTGATGGCTGTTATATTTTTATGTTTATTCCAACCGGAATTTAGATATGAAGCATTACAATTGTTAGTTGTTTTGGTTATTTTATTTTGTGAACATCTTATGTTGGTACCTATTAAATATGTACGGTTTTTTCTAAATTAAATTATAAGGAATAATAAAACTATATATGGGAATTGAATTATATTTATTAATAATGGAAATTTTTGGATTTTACTCCCTTAAGTAACATTAATTATAAATATATCTGTAATAAGTTTGAATTAACTCGAATAACTACTATATGTTTAAATCCGAAACTTTTACTATAGAAAATGGGAAACTTAACGTTGGAAAAACAACAAAAAAACTAGAATCGATAATAGTTGAGACGAGATAAAAATAAAACCGAACTGGTATGTTCTTTTAAACAAAGTTTCAAGATTAAATTAATTAAAATATATAAGGTAAAAGTTATAGATTGGAAAAAAAAATAAGAAAACTAATAAAGATAGATAGAGTGAAATTATTTTTAGAGTAAAACTACTAATAACATAATAACTGGAAACAAATAAACTCAACAGCGACTTTATCGTAATTTGAACTTTACAATTAAGTAAATAAATCATGTGTATCAACATATCTTGTATACAAAACCAATATCAGTTTCTCTACTACAATATATATAGTATATGTACCAGTTTTCTCTCCCTGGAGATATATGGTTCAATTATAGATTGTATACGATGCAGTTGTAATTTGTTGAAAATTAATTGCAAATTATTTATTGTATTTAATTCATCAAAT
This sequence comes from Zonitis immaculata, assembly GCA_037414775.1. Lineage (NCBI taxonomy): Eukaryota > Metazoa > Arthropoda > Insecta > Coleoptera > Meloidae > Zonitis > Zonitis immaculata. Next base: position 11,520 of record JAZBGX010000672.1, on the reverse strand, counting down.
TTATTACAATAAAGAAAGTAGGGTAAATGTACCAGTAGTTGACCGAGCACCAGTAGTTGACCG
>JAZBGX010000671.1:0-21027 GCA_037414775.1 Zonitis immaculata | reverse complement strand
TTTATATTTATATAGTTTTGAAGTTTATTTTGTTAAAAACTACTAAATCATTAACGAACGATATTCCAACAAACTGGAAATTGTAGTTTTATAGATTTGTATTGCAAGTCCCTATGGGTATTCTCCTCTTATAAACGATAAATCGGTAGAGACGTTATATCGTAAATATCAGTAACGGCAATCTATCGTTCTACGATTATTATTATTATTATCTTTCCTTTTTTAATACAAAATAGCCTGAATGTACATATTACAAAAGCAATTTTCGTGCTTCTTTCTTTCTCTCTCTCTCTCTCTCTCTCTCTCTCTATCGATATATATATAACACAATCTCTTGTTATATTATTCGTTTATATTCTATCGCAAAATAGAAATCTGCAAGAACTTGAAAAGTTTTTGGTGCTTGACGTGCCAAGTGATAAATTGTTAATCTTTCTCAAACGCACACAATACTAAAAACAACGCCTAAATATACGAATCAATATAGCTACATCATAATAATATATAGAAAATTATATAGAATAACGTAACAAAATCTTGTCTTTATTATCCAGAAATTTCCTCTGTTCCATCTATATTTTTACCTATTTTTTTTTTGTTTTTGATTAATTAATGGATTCTCAAATGGCAACTGACTAAATAAACTTATATAACCGACAAGAGGAAATGTAAATATAGTTACAAGTAGCATTTTACAGAGAAATCACTTTAATACAAGTTGAATTGAATTTCTGTTATATTTATTTACTTTTTACCAATTATGTTGTGGGATACAAAAATATTTGATTTCTATTATACGATATTTGTAGTGTATATTTGAACAGGACCGGATTTAAACCAGACTGATGATTGTCCAAGAAGATGGTCGTTTTTTATCAATTCGAATTTGCCCGACCCTGTTAATGGTTATAGAATTTTAGTTTTTAATTAACTGTAAATTGGAAGCTATCCTGATAAATTATAATACGATTATTGAATAGAGCATTTTCATAATTTCACATCTGAGTCCGTCTCTGTAACTTTTCATATCTATTTCTCAACTAACATGTATTTTTTTTCTTAGATAAAAAAATGAATTTATTGCTAAAAGTTTTGAGGTTTTTTTTTTGTTATGGAAATCGCTTTTCTTTATGAAAACGGATATGTTGGGCATTTATCAAAATTTGTTTCTTTTTTTCTTTAATTTCTTTTCAATAAAATTTGTTTTCTTTTATCTCTTGAACCGGTCCTGTAACTTTCTGTAGTCATCTTCCAAATAACTCTTGTTTCAGTTTTTTTTTTTATGTTTTAAGACGCGAAGAATCAATTTATTGGTTAAAGTTTCCCATTTATTTTTTTTATGAAAATGCTTTTAATGGAAATTCGAATTTTCCAACGTATTTGTCTTGCGTTTATCGAAACTTTTAAATTTTACACATGAAAATTCACGTATGTTTATTCAAAGTTTCTTATATTCGGGGAATATATATTTTTTATTTTTGTTGAGTTTTCTTCCCCATACGGTCCCTGTAATCAATTTCTTCTTAAAAAGTAAAAACAATTTTCATTACTCCGAATTCTTTCGTCGACTGTTCGTGGAAATTCGAATTTTTGGAGGTCTTAGATGAAATTCAGCTTCTAAATTTCTCGAATTTTGTTTTAAGAATTTAATTGTTTTCCACTAAGGGCTTTATTCATAGGAGCCATCCCTGTAGCTTTCCATATCAATTCCCCAACTAACATTTATGTCAGTTTTTATGTTTTAAGACGTATAGAATTAATTTATTGCTAGTATAGTTTCTCATTTATTCATTTTTTATGGAACCCATTAGGCGTCTAAATGGAAACTCGACTTTTCCAACGTCTTACTTAAAACTTTCCGCAAGAGAAATTTCCAGTATGTATCAAAATTTCTAATATTATTAAATTCTATAATTTCATTGAATTTTTCCCATAGGAAATTCAATAAGTGCTTAGAACCTGTATAATAAATTTAATAAATACGGTCCTGTAATCTTACATATTTGTTTCTAAGCGAATATTTATTCCACTCATGTTCAAACTTTCAAAAATAGACGAAAATCAATTGGTTGCCTAAAACTTAGAATTCCTTGTACGATTCTTAGGGAAAATTCTTGTTTTTCGAAGAGCTTCATTTGAATTTATCCAAAGTTCCAAGTTTTACTATAGAGGGCATTTCAATAGTGTAGCATTGTTCTGTTTCTGGAGCAGTCATTCAGTTGTGCTAACGAGCTTATTTCGTGTAAAAAGGTTCCAAGCTTCATACATGAGAAGCAATGTATATTTTCCGGGAAAATCCAAATATGGCCTACTGTAACGATTTATAAAATATATCCTGTGAATTTTCTTATTTTAAAAAAGTCAATTTATTTTCTTTTTATGAAAATGAAAATTCTAGTTTTTCAAGGAAATCATTTTAGATTTATGAAAACTTTAAATTTCCTTTAACTATTATTTCTTTGAAATTTCTTAGCTCAAGAGTATAAAAATACCTTGAATTTTGCTTTGCAAATTTAATTTTCCCACCAACTTTTTTTATTGCATTCCATACCAATAAAATTTAAATATATTTTTCTCTATTTTAAAATATAAGTTGAACCTGTATTTTTTCGCTTTTATTTCCTAACTCACCCTTATTTCATGGAATAGTGAGAGAGAGAGAGAGAGAGAGTAATAGAGAGGGGATCATATGGGGATAGAGATAAAGTAATAGAGATGGAATTAGGGATGAAAAGGGAAGTATGAGTGTGAGAGGAAATAGATAGATAAATAAGAAGAGAGAAGGAGATAGGAAAAAAGAGAAATGCATAGAGGAAGAGTAAGAGAGGAAGGAATAGAGAGAGACAGCTATATAGTGAGGGAGAAATGGAGCAAGGGGGAGAAATAGAAGACAGAGAAAGAAAAATAGTGGGTAAGAGTGAGGAGACAGAGAAAAAGCAGATAGAGAGAAGGTAATAATAGTTTGCAAAGTAGTGAGCTATAGAGAGAGAGTGTTGATGGAGAGAGATAGATAGATTGGTAGATGAGTATATTTTCGGTCTAATTTTTTTTACGCATATTCAATTTTTCCAGTCGATTTGATTCCATGATAAATTTTGTAATTTACTTGTATTCTAATTTTTCAAAATGCTGGAAATACATGAGCTTGATTTTGTTGAAAATAAAAGTAAAAAATCTATATTAAGTCATTATTATTTTTTTATGATTATAATAAAATGGTAATTATATTTGGAAAAATAAGAACTGAAACAAACAAAAATTACATCAAGAACATAACGTCTTCATTAATTTTAATGAGACAACGATACGATACTGACAATCAATAATACAATGTCTCCTCGAATCGAATTTCCATAATTTTTATTCACTTTCAAAGTTCTTCCAAATGCATTTTTGCTTTCCTTATTTCATTTTTTGTTTTTATTCGTTTAATTGCTATCTCCCGTCAATAAAATCCGTATGCTTCCTAATCATCTTTTCTTCTGTCAGTCAAATATATTTTGGATTTTTTCCAATCGTTATCCGTCTATAATTTTAGGTGAATTTCCAATATAATTGGAAATTTCTTTCGCCCAAATCTCCACTCACCTATTAAATATTATGCTCTCGTATATATATTAATAATAATATAAGCATATAAATTGGAATGCGTTTAATAAATTTATTCCTGGAAATCATTGTAAAATTGAGGCATAAGTGTAAATTTAATTTTAATTAAAACTCATTGACCAAAACCATATAATTTAAATCTCTAAATACGTTAAACATGTTCAATGGGACTGGAAATAGATTTTATCATTCGATTGGTTTATCACAAAACTATGAATATTCAATATTTCGTGTAATTTCAGATTCATATTTCAAATTTTCGTTTGTTTTCTTTTTTATCAATGAAATATAAATTGTAAAATAAGTGGATAGCATGTCATTATCAAAGAGATAAGTTGCTGATTGTCGCAGCACTAGCGCAATACAGGACGTTATACGTTCCAAATTTTTCAAAAATATAAAGTTTTTTGTTTGCACGTTTTTTTTTTTGAATTCCACTCCCTTCCTCTTTGGCACGGTCTTCTCCAATGATAAGTGATTCATCATCAAGAAGCTGAGAGTTTGTCTAATAACACCCTATGACATCGACAGTCCCCAATGAGTCGAAGCCTCATCCAAGTTTCTTCTCATATTCGAGTATTAGAGCCAGAAAAATTATCAACGCAATATTCCCAAATAGTTCTTATTTTAAAAATGTGACAAAATTTGAAGCATTTGAAACAGAGACTTCTTGAATCGCAGGTGAAAGTTTAGTTGGATGACTTGGCAAATTATCTAATATCAAAGAGACTTCAAAAGCTGCTTCTTGCTTTTTACAGGGCTTGGGGGTTTCAGCATGATACAGAAGCGTAAGCTTAATTAAACTTTGAATCTTTCTAGTAACAAGGTAATTGAAAATTTCAGTGCTGCTTCTTTATTAGCACTTGCACTTTCCTTCATAAAGCGAACATTATGAGCCCCTGAGCAATTATTGGAATGAAGGAACCTCCCAGGTTATTTGAAAATGTCCAAATTTTTTTCCGGCTGTTTATTCTCAAGCGTTTCTAGTTGACTTTAAGAAATTCGTTGCTGGCTAGAGTTCAAAAAGGAAGAAGTCTTTCTATATTTAGCATTAAAAGATTCCTTCATATTTTTATGATTTTCAATTCAACCAATAAAATTTATGATCAATTAATTCACGCAACGTGTCTCTTTGAAATGGAATAGACTATATTAGGATTTTAGCAAACATTGAATTTGTTATAATTGCAAAGCTATTCATCTTCATGGAGGCGACAATTAGTGTCTCAGGACTTTTCCTCTTATTTTTCACTTTTTCTTAATATAAATGATAGCCGGATACTATTTATCTTCAAGATTTATTAATGTTATCGTAAGACTTTTATTGCTTGACGTCTCTTTTTATCAATTTATAACAATTCGGGCTTGTGCCCTGGCTGTAAACAAGGTTCATTACTGGGCTTAAGATACGCGTTGTTAAATAAACGCTCCATAGGAAATAAACCGTTTGGAAAAAATCTGTTCGTCGCTGAGAGGAACATTAATTTTTGTTTTCTTTTTTTGTTGTTGTTGTTGTTGTTGTATTTTTCGTTTAGGTCTCCCTCTTCAATGTTTATCGTCAATTCGTTCGCCTTTATCATCGTTTTCTATATTCTCGAATTTTTAAAAGGACGTATAACATTAACGAAAATATATATCAACAAAAGACAAATTTCCTAATAAAATTCACGATTTTTTTCAAATAAATCAATCTAGTGTGTAGAATAAATCTTCAACTATTTTATTTTTACAATACAAAAAAAAAATTCATCATAATAATCCCATAGTGGATGTAAGTTTCGTGGATGAATTCGAGCCAGATTAAGTGACAGGCAACAAGGGAAGTCTTTTGAGTTTCACTCCATAAATCTTAATTATTGAACAAGATGGAGACAGTGGCAAAGAGAAAAAAAGGTTCGTGTTTATCCAGTGTTATGTTGTGATGAGAGACTTCCTAAAACATTTAATTACTTCAACCACAAATAAAAAAATATATGTATATATCATCGTAAATGTTTACTATACATATATATATAATGAAATTCGATCAAAATGAATATATGAGAGTGAACCATATGGAAAATTGAAAAACCATTTTCCAGCTGGACTGGTTTGTGATTTTTCATATTTGTACCGGGAAATTTCTAACAACATTTTTCACTCAACTCTAATTTTCGCAGAACAAAAATACGTTTTTACACTTTCATGCTTCAGATTTTTTTCTTGAAACATGTCGATGACGCACAACTTATCCTGCATGCGACAGACGTTATTGGTCAAGTAAATAATGGCATATCTGTTGTAATTTTAACAGAATCCAAATAAGTTTGAACTTATGAAAAATGTATTAAGTCTGCAATAATGTTAAGAATACTCAAATCATAAATAAGTCTAGGAAATACCAATGGGTGTCTTATCATCTCGATAAACGTCTTGAGATTTCGATGGACCGTTTTCTCATTGGTAGCGATTCCCAATTGTAATGATAAACCAATTAATTTTATAATTTTTGTTTGTATTTGATTGTACATAAAGTACAAGAAGATTCACATCAAATCCCACAATAACTTCTCTATATACTTATCTAAATTTAATTATAAAAGTTAGAGAGATAGACCAAGAGAAAAGTTCAGTTGGTTATGTGGTTGATGTTACTTGTCCTAGACGCAGTATAATTCAATTTGAAGACGAGAAAATAACAAGTTTATATTATAGTAACTCAATATTTATTTTATTTGCTTAAAAATATAGAAGTCTATATAAGTAAATTGTCTTTTCAAACATTGTTTTTTTTTATTTGGAGAGATTAGGAAATTTTCTTCGACCATAGAGTATAGGTTCTTGAACCTATAAAATTTTGGTATCAACTTTACGCCTCTAATTTTCAGCGTTTATCCAGGAAAGTCTAACTTTGATTTTGGCATTTGTTCCGAAAAAGAGCCGTGGATCCGCGGATACTGGATAAGTTCAGGAATCCTTGCCCTAGAGCTTCCACGAAACGTTATTTGATGATTATTATTTATTTTAACTTGGATACGTCTAGATTGATTTTGTCAAAAATTCAAATTATATATTGTTGAGTATTATGGTGATTTTTTATTTCATGTAACCAAGTCTGCTGGAGATCTCCCTTAATCCCAATACAATTTCCAAGCTTATCGTGTCTCACATCTCGGTGTCACTACACAAGAGAAAGACACACTATTATATATTGAAGAAGAAAAAAACAGAAAAAGTATCATCACATGCACATATATCCATTTGACTTTTTCATACGACAGAGCTTTATATTCAAATCAAAAATAAAATAAAAAGCAACTTGAAACGAAGAACAGACTAATTTCAAATGACTTTGTCTTCTTCAGTGTTGTCAACATATAAAAACCGAAAAAGCTCAGTTACAAATCGCTCTCTATTTATAGATATATATAACAAACAGATCTACGTCTCATACATCTTTGATATAACAAAGAACGTAATTTTTAGTGAGATATTTCTTCTATTTTTGACGACAATTTCATACAATTTTCATTAAGTATAATATCATTTTAATAGAATTTAATTTTGGTTTTGTAAGCATTGGTAGGTTTTAGTGGAGGCTTTTATTAAGCCAAAGTAACAAATTGAATCACTCACAGTTGAATATAATATATAATTTCGAACATTCTGTATATGTATACACACCCAGACAAACAATATTAACAACTGTTACAATATTTAAAATTAAACTCAAAAATAGATATTAAAATCATGGATAAAAGAAACATTTACAGTGAAATTGACTCATTTATAAAACAGTTCAGTGCAAATGGTGGATTTTTTTTCATTGAATATCAAGAAAAAATCTATATTGAATATCCTGTTTATCCTGTAACTACAAAGTTATTCTAGAATCTTGAGAGCAATTAGATACCAACTGGCAGGTTTATATTATAGTTACCGAAAGTGCTGTCCAATTCCTCTCTTATCTATTCAACTTATCATATTTTATTGGACTAGAAACGATGTGGACTCACGATTGTAATTGAAATATTATGACATCTATGTATATTATAGTTGAACATAGTTTTCTTATAGTAAAAGCTATTTAATACGGTCCTTATAAAGTTAAATATAGACTAGGCCAAATGGCCGATGGAAAAAAGCTTGCCGCTTCTAGTCAAGCTTATTCTGGTTGAATTAATTCCACAATAGAGGCCTAAGATTTCGCAATTTTTTGGGTTTTCTCTAACTTAATTTATGTACAATTTCCCATATATATTTCAAATTATTACTTGTGTGAAAATCGTGATTTTCAAAATAAAATTATATCAAATCTGTTAAGTTTCAAGCGAAAACAAATAATTTCCTCTATTTATTTTTGTTTTATTTAATCTATGTTGTAGTAGATTCTTCTCTTCGTGTTTTTCAGTAGCTTTCCCAACAAATAAACAATCAACAGATTAAAAGTTTTACGTGAAAATCTACTTTTCTCTCGATTTGAGAAGAAGTTTTACTCTACCGGAAAATACAAAGAAAATCACTGGAAATTCTATTTATAACTTTCTTGATAATCGAATTAATAGAGTTTCATTTTATTTACTAGAGCAATTGAATAAATGTTCCGGTAAAATTTTAATCGGAATTTTCAGCAAATCTCGTACGTATATACTGAAAGACTTATTTATTCCACTATTTGTAAAAAGTGAAGTTTTCAAATGTTTCCATAAAAGTTCCCGTTGAGAATTTGATTTTCCAATCAATATTCAAAACAAATCAATGAACTTCTCTCTAGAGCACGAATACCTTTTGATAATTTTTTTTATCTCGACTCTCTCAAAATGCTCCTCCTATACGATGGCCATCAACTCGCTATTGTCCTCAAATTCTTGTCTTTGAACTGCTGTTTCGCCGAGGATCCTCTGAACACTGCCATATGAAAGACCCATGACCTCAGTTGAATGTCTGATGGTCACTCTCAAATCGCGCTGATACAGAGTTTTCCCACATTTTCACCAGTGTGGGAAGTAGATGATCGTCGTTCATGATACTCGACTTGTTTGGATGTTCTGTTCAGATAGAGCTCGTTGCACGCTGGTATGCTTATAGTGAGAATGTGGATATGAGGGAGTATAGTTACTCAATGTCTCCACCAAGTCGATGTATATGTCTTTGGTAGACATCTTCTCAGGCAGAAATATTTAATGACGGATTTGAGTGCGTTTTTCCCCATTTTCATGATCACTGCCTGATTGCTTGTATTTGAATTTTCCGTCAAGATTTCGTTTTATCAGTTAATTTGTTAAATTTTCCAATAAATTAATGGTTCCCGATATCTTGTCAATAGATTCGATGTATTCTTTTGTTGTTTTCTTTCGATTTTCGACAAACCGTCATCAGTACTTGAATTGATAAATGAAACGCCACTTATCATTCTACAAAATGGTTGAAATTCTAATTTGTCCAGAAATGTCTATTTTTTTATTGGTAGTTACTATAGTAATTTTTCATTCTTCTATTTTCAAAGAGAAGCAAATCAACAAAGTTCTATATCAAAGCTTTGAACTTTTAACAAAATTTCGGATATTTATAAAAGTTGCATATTATCTATCAACTTCGAGAAGACAAAAAAGTTACAATAAATTCAATTATCGATTGAATTTCGTAACTTTTCAGTTAACTTCTCCAGTTTCATTAACATATTAATAATTATCAATAAAATATACACTCAACTTTAAAATGATTATTATCTCCCTTCTCGTTCTATCCATTCTTCTTCAATCCAAACTTCGAAGTGGAATAAAAAATATACTTAAAACAATATTTATCAAGAATCATAAAATATTGACAAAAAAGTAATCTGTTGTCATGTTTGTTAAATTTTCTCAATTGCATCGCCCGTAATAAAATTAAACCGTCCAAATTTTATAGCTTTCGATATTATAATTCACAAATCGTACATGTATTTCAAATTGCATATAAATTTAATTGTGCATATCTAACTAATTCAAAATAAATCAATTGTGTATTATAAAACATATCAATACAAAAGCTGATTCGATACGATTTCATTGTGCAAAATGTTGTATTGATTTTATAATTATTTATTTTTTTGTACATAATGAAGTTAAAGAAAGCAAAAACTGACTAAAATGACTTCTTCATTATCTCGAACTTTTTATGGTAGCGACTAACAAGCATCTAATACAGAATGTCTCAAATATAGGAAGAACCTATCCATCATTTTGACACTAAAACTTACACCAAATGACTTTTTCTCTCTCGAATAAGAATTTTGAGATAACGCAAAAATTTTGAACAAATAATCAAGAATAATCAATTAAATACAAACCGATTTTGAGGTTTTAACATTAAAATTGAAGCTTAACAAAAATTTGAAAGCTCAAGTTTTATTTCTCAAATCATTACAATTTTTTTGTTTTGTTTTTATATAAATTGTTTTTGTAATTATTAGATTATGTGTTCGATAAGTGAAATTAATGGAGTTCTCTAAAAGGATTCTCCTGAAAGTTGACTATCAGCAAAGCGGTATGGTCGACTGAGCAGATCTCTTCGTTTCCTATAATAATTCCATTAAATCAACCACGAACGAAAGAATTGTTTGAACGGAAACCGCTATCGGATCGTTAATTCCATATATAGATAGCCAAAAAATCGACAACTACCATAATGGTAGTAGTATAGTATTTGTAATAAAAGTAAAGGGCGTACATGCCTTATGCGTCGTCGTCGTCGTTGTCGTCATTGGTATTGGCGTCGACAAACCCCAGGCAAGTCATTTGTTATAATTACTAAACCAAAAACAAGGAGCAATCGCCCTTTATAAGTTTTATCTTGCAATTTATCGTTGTGCCCTCTCTCTCTCTCTCTCTCTCTCGGTTCGTATTTCCCACACATTCTCTTCCAACAAATCCCATCCCGTTACGATTTAGTTCCTTGTATCCAGGATAATGCAATATTATGTTGTACGGTAAATCTTGACGAAAAAAAAAAACAAGAACGAGAAAAAAAAAACGTTAAAAATGTACCGGGCTCTTCCTTAGGGAAACACCAACATGGATATTGTGGTAATAAGGAAAATAGACATTCATATTGTGTTTTGTTGTTATTATATGAGACGAGACCCGGATGTGTGAGGATATTTGTTAACTTCTAGAGATAATGGTCATCTTTATGGTACGGAAATTTTCCATTAAAATTTTTAATATGAGATTGAAGCAACTTTGTTTTTCTTGTAATAAAACTGGGAATAAATATTGACATGTTTCGATTTTCAATGAAAATCATTTCCACATACCTACAGTTGATTTTTAGCAATGGTACTGCGTTCCAAAATTACAAATTTTTTTTTCGGAATAGATTTAGCTTTACGTGTAATAAGTATATCCATAATTATATTTAATAGCGTGGGGATGGTTAGCGACATTCGAATTTCTGCTGCCGATCGTCTCCACTAAATTCCGGAAGTAACAGCGCCCGGTTTCTCTTCTAAACAACTCCGTAAAGCTTTATTGTCGACTGTTGGTGGTCGTTTTTGTCGAGGTCGATCTTCGAAACTCCTATCTCCTTGACAAAAGCGATCAAATCAATTATTTACTGTACAATGATTAACTATAACGCTTTTTCAAATGCTGCATCTGCAATACTTCCTCATAGCCACTCGTAATAAATTATTACACGAAGTTGACGTTTGTCAATCGATGCTATATAACTAACCACAGTTAATCGAAGAATTTTTCGAACAGCCCAGTATACGTGATATTCCAAGCTCCACTACAATTTCTTTTAGTAATAATAATATAAAAATATATAGCGATTTCCCAATAAATCACTGTCGTAGTAGATATAAATTAACAATTAAAGTTGCATTGTGGTTGCAAGTTCGGTGAATTAAATTGAACCAAATTAAGTGACAACTAACAAGGGAAGTATCTTTTCTCTAAAGTTTCGTTCGTTCTATAAATCTCAATTATTGAATGAAGAAGAGACAGTCGCCAAAAAAGCGTTCATGTTTCCCAAACTTAATCGTATTCTGAAATGTACCATATATAGGAATTATGCTGTTACTATTATGTTTATTTTGTTGGATTTTCTTTTATTCGTTTAAAGAAATGCCCTGTTCTTTTTGATATCGTTAATAAATTATCCAATTTCCAATTTCATTTCAAATGACTCTGTTGAAATCAAATTCCCAACACAAAAAAAAGAAATAGGGACGTACAAAAAATTGATTACAAATGTAAAATTGTTGGTTTCAAATAGATTTATTTTTTTTCGCATATAGAAAATTGGTAGTCTATTTTTCATTAATATATTTGAAATAGTTAGTAATTTTTTTGTAGCTCCTTTGAAAAATTCTGGTCTCCCGGAATTCCATCACTTCATTTTTCTTTGCTTCCAATAAAAGTATCCGTTCTAATTTTCCACTGTGTATATAGATGGTAGTCGACTACTTATATAACAACTTGAGTAACGGAAGTCGTACAAAATTGATAATTAAAAAATACAAACAACAACAACGAAAAAAAATATATCGGAAAACTATTTTCCAATTTTTATAGCATTTTCCCAGTAGAAATTTCTGATTAGAATATCGATTTTCTAAATTTCTTTGCAACGATTGAGTACAAATAGATTCTTCAATCATAAAACTGCATGCGATTAATTACAATTAATTCCTCAATATTATTTTTCCTGAACTAAATGACTCGGAAAAATCGTAATCAATCACTGTCAAGCCGTAATATTTTGTGCATCTGCTTTAATTGAAAAGTTGAAATTCAAATGACAAATTCCAACAAAAATTGGCGAGAGCGCACATCTTATTTGAACCTAATTATTATTTTAATAATCATAGAAAAATATTCAACTAATTAAATAGACGATTCTGTAGGTAAATCTATTTATTTTCATTTTCTATGGTTTTGAAAAATAATCCGTGAAATTTAATGAATATTTTGTTTCCAATGAGGATGTTATAATACGCCGTCTTGTTTATTTTTGTAATATTGTAACATATTTTCAAGAAAATCCAATAATCCTTAATCCACTCCAGTTATTTAGATAAATATAGTAGAAATGGAGCGGTAAAATTTCATATAATGCCCAAAATTGGATTTCCAGCTTTAAACTTCAACATAACAAAATTATAATGAGCAATTCAATTAATTATCAAATATATATTATATCTGGTTTTATAGTTAATTTTGTGAATATATATTCTCAGTTCATTTTATTTATAGAAACATTTCCAAAAAAATCATTCACTGAATAATAAAAAGGAAAATCGAGAAGATTGCACACAGCTTTCCAGTATCGCTCTTTACGATCGTTAAGAGGACAAAGAAACAGATTTAAAATCTAGTTCGGTCTGGTCAATAAATAATTGAACAAATGAAAACGTAAAAATATATATGGCGATACAACGAATAAAAGTATTTTCAATTTAATTTATGAAAAAATACATTTCTTCAATTTAATCGTTCCACTCTCAAAATATTAAGGGGACCGTCGTTCCCGCACATGTTGATATTCGTTTGTAATTTATTAGTACACTGCGTATCTACTTAGAGTCGCGCCAAAGCTATTTTGAAGTTAAATAATGTAATATAGATGTTAGGGTACCGCTGAATCTGTCCGAAAAAAAAACAAGCCTAACTGGTCCATCTCATGTAAAACGAATTGATTCAGCGGTGCGATACAGAAGCGTTCTTTTATCGCTTGATTAATGGCAATGGGAAATGAGTCCTCTATGATTATCCAAAAAAGTGGCTCTTTCCAAATCAGGTTTACAACCCCAAACGGTGCTTTAGTGTGTTTGGTGTAATATTCACGAGGTCGCTCGTTTTGTGCTGATTTTCCTTTACTATAGGCAGTTTGTATTGAGTGAATCAATCTTCAATTGAAAAATACTTAGCAATTGTCTACGAAAAGACGTTATTCTGTTAAGATTACGCAGTACTACACTGTGCAAGACGAACCGTGGAAAGAATTAATAAATTGGAGGTAATCCCAGCCCACTGTACTCATCCGATGTTGTACCAACAGAATTCCCTCTATCCTCTCATCCCTGCAATATTTTCTAAATGGCGAAAAATCCTAAACTTTTCTGATGTAACCAATGCCCGAAATAGCTTTTTCAGCTCGAAAAACCAATTTATCAGTTCGAATTGCTTTGTGGTTCTCTTAATAAAATTAAAGTTGAAACCATCGTATTTCGTGGAATTCTCAATTTGCTATCACTAACGAACATATCCAGTTTTGGATCCGAAATTACCTAATCTTCGGAAAATCTCATCTCGAAATTCATCATTTCAATAAAACGAATTGATTAAATAACCTGATGTGGATGAGTTTGTGCAAAAATATAGCAAGTGGAAAATTTCAAATTATAACTATATCAATGGTAAATAAATTAAGAGGATCAAAAGTGTTATTACACCAGCTATTTGATAATTTCGTTTGTAATTTTATTAAAATATCCATTTTCAAATTCGAATATATTCCGATTGTTGGATTCTCATCAATTATAAATAATAGAATCGGTCATGGAACGAAGCCGATTTACATTCAAAATTACCAAACGATAGAGGAGAACTTTGTAAGTTGTGGAATATAGGCATCTAGTGTACAATTAATTTCAAGCTTTATTATATTTTGATTCAACTGTGAACAATTTAATTACCCAAAGACAATCTACACTAGGTCATTACAATATAACAATATATGGAATATACAGGCTGTTCCACTATTCTGTTTTCTTTCATAATTTTTATTGTGAAAAAAAATTGATAAGCAATGATCATTACTACTGAAATTCGTTCATTTCTATGACAGTTGATATTTTTCGATTTATTTTGAAAATGATAAACGAAACTAATTTCCAATAAACAACATTGATTCTCTATATTTCCACGAATCGTTCTATCACACCGAAATAGTCTCAAGCACAATTTTCATTTCACCACACACATAACAAAAAAAAAAAATGGTTTTCAGTTATGAGACAGATCGTGGATATGGTTTGATAAATAGAAGAAGCTCCCATGCGATATGCTTATTATTGAAATTTATAGAATTTGTATGTAATAAATTTTCTCTAGACATATTTGTCTATAAATTTAACTGGCGCAAAATGTTGAAATTAACAGACAACTAGAATGACAGAATCAAATTAGTAAGTTTCCAAACAAACAGTACTCTGTCAATTTTCTAAACAAAAGAAAAACTATAGGGAATGCGCCGGGTCAGTGATAAATCTTTCGAGAAACACTATAGTTGCCTTGGTAATGTATTCTGGCATTTCTGCAATGTTTTCTTTTAGTTTGACTTGGTATTCGGATACATACAGCATGGCAGTTTATTTTGTAACTTTTTTTTGTTGAACGACGATAAAAAAAATCTACCACTCGATATTTGAATAAAGAAATATGATTGAGATTGGATTTGTTGAAAGGTGTTTTCTTTTTTCAGATCGTTAACCAAAAGGATATCTATGTAAATTAGAATATAGCTGGGAGCTATTAAAGACATCCGAAAGTTGGTCTTGGAACTTATAATATTAACTTGTTCATATTTCTAGAATCCACCCCCGCCTATCCTATTTCATTATTAACTATTATATAATAACAGAAACGCTCTCTCTAACTTATGAAACTTTTGAATAAGTTTTAGAATTGTACGGACGAAATCCTGTTTAGTCGCTATATTCGAATCCTCTTTAATAACTTTAATATAGCGACACGCCTGAATTATAAATTCCTATTTGAACTTTAGGAAATTGTTTATAATTTTTTTTTATTGTTCTGATTGTAGGTCATGTACAGTTTTGAGTGGTTTGGCTGTAATTTTCTTATTATTGGCCTCGTTTTTGGCATTGCTTGGCCATTGCAATAACGACAATAAAACAATAATTGCTTGCGGCCTCTTCATTCTAGCTGGTAAGTTGAAATATTCCTTTTTTCTTAATTAATATTAACAAAATATTACCTTGGATAAGTTGAGCTTTGATAAGTTGTGTTAGGTATTTTAGGTGTGGCCACTATAAAGCTTGTAGGATTTACAATAAGGATTTAGGAGATTTTGTATGCTTTACTTGTATTCCCTTTTTTTTTCGCTCTCTTTATATTTAATCTAACATGACAGTGTTTGCAAAGCTATATTGAACATCTCAGACCAATAAAACACTAATTTTTACTATAAGATCTTCGATCTGGCATTTGACAAATTGGAGATTTTCACTTTGTTAATCCCTGTCTATATGGAAAGAAAACACGAAAAATAAATTAAATCGTATTTTGACTATTACAACTATATACAGGGTGAGTTATGAGACATTATTTTAAATTCAAGGGTGTATAGGAGATGAAATTCTTTAACGGATATCCTCAGACATTTATGCACTTGACCTACAGTTAATTACTCAATAGTTTATCAATATAGATAATGAGAGAAACGCATAGGCGGAGGTAGAGGAACGGCATAATACTAAACACACGGTAGATTAACCTGTTCTACGGTGGTGGGGCGAGCTCGTATCGCTGACATGTCTCGGCCTACACGTAGCTAATTCCGATTTATTTTTAATTCCGCTTACGCGCTTCTCTCGTTGGCTACTCTATTAAATTAATAGTCAGCTAACGGTGGTTCAGGTGAAAAAATGTCTCGTCTCAGAATTGGATCCCCTTACCTACTCACCTTTTAATTTAACACCGTGACTTAGGGGCCATACTGTATATAATTATCAATATTATTTCTAATTTATAATTAACAGATGGTTTGTTATTATTTTGTAAAGCAACTAAATTCGTTAAGTAGTGTCAATTCCAAATATTTGTTTATTAAAAATGTATTTTTAATGTACTAAAGCTTAATAATTGAAACGGAACAGATTGGGAAATTTCAGTTCTTTCGATGCCTCCAAGCCAAAGATTTCATCTAATTTACCTTTATAAATAAAATTTTGTTAAATAAACAGAACGAACTAAGGGCTACAATGAGCATTGGGAATGAAAATGAATGTTTCATTCTATATATGGAACCGGTATTTATTCGGAAAATCCATTATTTGTGTTTTAATTCGAAAGAATTTCTAATTTGTGTCGGTAACACCAATAAATCTAAATTTATATATATATACAGGGTTATCCTTCAGTCGCTATCCTCGTCTTAAATTCGTGCTCTAGTAGAGGTAATCAAAACAATTTGCTAGGTTTGCCAAATATCAAGAGAGTTGAGTTTGTTTAGATGACCGCGTATAATCAAAACTCATCCGCGTAAAATGAGTTTTGCTGTCATATAGGCCACCGTTCATTAAAAGAAAACCGTGTAAAATCAATTGTATCATTTTATTATCATTATTATAATAATATAATTTTTTTTTTAATTTGAATAATGATTTTTGAGAAAATTTCCAATGTTCTCGATATTGAAAAAATTCTAAAAAAGCACGCTCGACGAGTATAGAACTTTGCATCTATTTATACTTTGTAGAAATTGATCGAAAGAGAAATCACTAGTGGAAAACTTCTCGACCGTATACAAAAATCCAAACAATTTTAACATCAAATGTAAAATCTTTACGTTTGTGAGTAAATGCCCGCATTGTCCATTTCTCGAAAATCCAACATTACAACTAAACATATATATCCATGTATATATAGCTACACATACGTCAACCAAAAATACATATATACAAATAAATGCTCTTCACATCACAAATTCGTTCGAGCTTTCCATACACGTACATATCCTTGTCGCAAAACGCATAAAAAAAAGCTTTTACGTTTGACAGCACAAGATGTATGACGTTAGATGACAACAACTGCATTACTATATATATATATATAAGAGAAGAAAAAAAGCATACTTCAATTTTTGGTGAAGATTCACATAATGATATCGGGGATTTTTATTTCTATTACTACAAGTTTATTTCTTCCTCAGAAATGCTACTATAATAATAATTTATTTGTTGACAATTATCTATTATGAAAGTCGAGCTTGAACAATAAAAGAGTATCAAAATATGGCAGAAAGCTGAAACACAATACGAAATCACAAAGTGATTAATTAGCTTACATTAAACTTATCGAGTTGTATTTTATTATATAAAGTAAATTGTTGTACAAACTATTCGACAACATTCTTGTATGTTCAATTTTCTATTAAAGAAATTTTCGGTGTTTTTTTTTTGCAGGACTATCTTTAGGTACCGGTTTAGTAGTTTTTGTGTCAGCATTGTCGGAAACACTAATGGAAATAACGCAATATCATAAACAAACAAGTTCAGGAACCCGTCTATATGATTATCGTTACGGTTGGTGTTTTTTCACAGTTGGAGCTGCAATGATCATGACGAAAATGGCAGCTGTTTTCTCGCTAACTGGCTATTTAAATCGATTCCCATCAGTCGATGAAATGGTAAATATTCCTTATATTTATATATATATAAATAAAATTTTAAAAAATTATTTATCATTGAATTTAAGGTGAGAGAAATGGTGCCTGGTGGTGATCGGAAATTACGCGAACATCAACGTCTATCTAGTGAATTTTTAGTGCACAATCCAGGCCCATCGTCACGTCAACAATATCAAAGTTTCACAAATGACCGTACGACGAAATATGAACAACAAAACTGTGGTGCATTATTAAATAAAACACCACCGGATGTATGTACAACAAATAAAAGTGTCGAATTCGCTATAACCGATTTAAATACTAGTGCTAATTTAACTGGAACTATAGACCAAATAACACAAGCTTCAATCGCGACTGGTGGTAGTTGTGTTTTAGCTGGCCAAACAATACCGATAACAATAAAAAATCACAATTCAACACAACCATTATCTTACGCTAATTTACCATTAAATAAATACGGAACTATGCCGCATCCAACAACAACAACAATACAAACACAAACGCCCCAGACAGCATTACATCAAGGCTTTTTAGCAGTTTCCGAATTAGGTGCCAGTTCGAATAATTCAATTAATTATGTTAATACGAATTGTACAAGAAGTAAAACATTACAACCGCAACGATCTAGGAAGAAGTGTGTTAAAATTGAAACATTCCAAACACCGGATACCGGGTTTACAGATTTTGGCAAGAGACCTACTGGACCATTGAGCTATTCGGGCAGTGCGGTATGACAGATGAGCCTGGACCATTGCTAATAATCCAAATAAATATATTCTAAACGTCATCTTTTAATAAGGCGCTATATGATATATAACTTGTCCTATAGTTGTTCTGTTGTTATTGCTGTTGAGTAAATAGTTCAACTTTGTAACAATACAATGGGAAAACTACCCGATTGTGACGGCTCGCTCTACAAAATAATTACAATTAGAAAAATAATTAGTTGAATGTAAAGCTAGCCGCCGTCAGCCCAATTCATTATTCTTACTTTCGACGTATTAATTTATTAATTTTTTATCAAATAATTAGTCATCTGTTTACCTCACAATGACAAATCAAAATATTCATATCGTATCTTAAATGTTGATCGTATTTCTTTTTTTTTTTTTTGTTTTTCAAGAAAATCTAAATATAAAAAAGGAACTTTGTAATTGCTGTGATACTTAAGGTATTTATTATCATTAATCCCCCATAATTAAGGTTTGTGATTTGTTAATACTTTTATTTGTTGAAAAGAAATAATAATAATAATAATAAATTACTATGTAATTATATTTGGTACGTTTATTACAGTCCTTTCTTTATATTTTATCTTAATGCGATTTAATTAAAATTTTATCCTCGATAAATCTCAATCTTGCTTCAATAGAAAACGATACCTACACACAAAACTGAATTAATTTGTGTCTTCCTTAGAAAATTACCTACAGCAATTATTAATTAATCTGTCATTATTATCAAGTATAGTGATAATAATAATGATAATATAGACAGAGAGTCGAAGTGATCCTTTATTTACTGTATTTAATTTGATATTGTGCCATCCACCTGCAACAATATTTCTTTGTTTCGTTCATTCTATCTTCTACTTGATTCGTTTTCGGTAACATCAATCTGTCACAAACAATATCCTTATAACAGATAAACTCAATATACGATAGAAGATAGTGTTTTATTATAACTGAATCAAATTATGTATGATAATAGTGATGATGATGAGAAAATCGATGATCGATAATAAAATTAGCATAATCAAACAAAAAGTTTTGTCTGAATAATACAAGAAATTTGCTATAGTTTTATATATATTATGGTAAGTATTGTATGGTATGTTAAAATGGAAAATGGCTTCGTCTTTTACATATTAAAAGAACTTCACATTGAAAAGTGTCAAGTTATATTTACTTTACTATATGTCTTATAAAAAAATATAAGCTTACATATATGTATATACGTTAACGTTGTGTGAGAATCTCGACAGAATGTTGATAAGGAACGAATATTTTACTGACATCGACCTAAACAACGCGGAAAGAAAAACGACCTCGAAGAGACACAGAAATAAAATTGGGGCCTATTCGAGTCATTCTTCTTAAAGTAAATCTACTCGTTCATGTCTACGTGCAAATTGCAACAAATGTACAGGTAGGTGAAATAAAGGCGGGGAAACAAAACAAATAAGAGACTTTGATACAAAACAATATATTGATTGCACCGTGAATTTTAAGAGTATCGCAGTGTTGACGCGGTTATAATGATTCTCGCAACGCTTCAAATATTCGAAATGATATCTTACATATAGAATTAGTCGATAAAAGAGATGATTATCGTCGTAGAATAGATACGAATACAAAAAAGTAATTTTTTAGATATGAATCTTGTAATTTAGGTTTATGTTGAAAAATGGCGGAGGCGCCGGGCGATTAATTATTCTTAACAATTAATATAATGGAAATTGGAGAATATAATTTTAAAATTTCCAGTACTATTGCAAATATTTGGTTTGGTCAGGTGAAACGGACCACCCAATATATTCTGTTGTAGATATTTATCGAAGGATAAAAGCGAATTTGAATAATGAAATTGATATTTGATAACCATCGATAAGATATTTATTAACTCATAAAAAATTGATATTCAACACTTGGTACCAATTCCATCTACAATAAGCATCTCAGTTTGATATTCTGACAATTGATATTTCGATATTTATCGAAATATATCGCTAATATTTCATGATTACTCAAGTTTACGAACAAACATTGAAATTTCGAGGAGCATCAAAGTTTAACAATATCAATCGATGCTAAAATGATATGACAATTGAATTCTCAACAAACTATATAGGTATAGAGTCAGTTTCACTAGGACTTTTGTTAAATTAATTAGCTAATAAATCACAATTTGTATCGAATAATCAAAGTAATTGGTAAAGTTTGCTGCTTCCAGTTCAAATACCAGCTCATTGATTGTTGTAACATTTGTTGTTGTTTAACTAACTGTATAATGTACACA
>JAZBGX010000670.1:13564-27017 GCA_037414775.1 Zonitis immaculata | reverse complement strand
TATGTATATATACACGAACGAAATCATCTATCTTTCTCTTTCTATCTCTTCAAAATTTCAAGGAGAATTTCATGACCTGCAAAGTCTTCATAATTACCTCTTAACTAACGTATGAATTATATCAAAGATTATCCCACCTCTCCTATTTATATTTACAAAGCACTTATCATATAAATATTCACTAGTAATACTTGAATCCGATCTGAAACTAGTCTTATACTTTTGGGAATTGTATGAAAATTTTATGTTTGAAAAAATAAAAACATGCTATATATAGAGTCGACTTTTGTTATCCCAATATATTAATAATTAAGATAAAATTATTTGAAAATATTACGAGTTATATTAGTATAACAAATATTAATATTGAAAGGTTCAGGTGGGCGATAGAACAATAATCAGTCGAATGACAAAGTTATAGTGAGTTCAGGGCGCATATCTGTTTGTGAATGTGATTAATGGGGCGGTCTCTAGGGATTGCGCCTAGTTCTCTCGCTAACCCGCACGACAGACGTTCCCTATGGGAATTTGACGAGCCCACAAGGCACGGCATCTCTCGCCCACTTCAGATACACCACACAATACCCTATTTCGTTTCTTTCAACTGTCTCTTATTGTATTTTTCGAAGATATTGTCTTTATATATATAGATATAGATATATTTCGAATCGATATACCTATAAAGTTACAAATTAAAATGATAAGTATAAGTTATCTTTAAAAATTTCACTGGTCATTGACTTTTAAACCACAAACCACTCTAATATTTACATATATGCGGCGAAAAGAATTTAGTCGATTCACAAGTAAATTCACTTCTCTAATACTGAAACCCCGGGGAGCTTTAAAAGCTCGAACAGCCTGAATCCAGAAATGAAAGATATAATAAAATAATTTCCATTCTACTCTCATTCAGGTGCAACCCATTTCCCGGAACACTACTTCCTAAAATAGAAATTCTTCCAAATATAGTCGAATCAAATTTAAATATAAATATATTTATATTTTGTTTTAACCCTAATATGATACCAAAAAAAAAACACAACTAATTTTGTATATCTGTTACATAATTTATATGGAATTAGAGAATCTTGTCTCTATAAATTCAATGGAAATCTGGTAAAAGAGAAATACATTAGGTGGTGTAATAAGGCCTGCATTTATGAGAATTTAAATACATACCACTATCATTTTATTGGTCCTAGGAGACCGACTGGCCCTTCAAAAGATCTGTATTTTCCAGAGGCGGGTATTAGTCGAGTTTTACCGAATTATATATTAATGGATTAAAATCGAATATAGAAATTACAACCAGGATTAATATACATCTATATTATAAAATTCTATTCATTTATTTTTTATATTATACAAAAAATTTATTATTATTATTAGTGGTGCAAATATAAGTATGATAAATTATAATCGTGTAATTGAAGCTTGCAACCGCAGCAGGTAACTAAATAATACAAGAGATAAAACGGCTAGAGTACCGGCAGACGAGACTTAGCTTAGCATGAAAATAAGTTAGGCAAGGGATTGAGAAGATTGCGCTGTAAACTCCATAGGGACCTACATAAGGAATGAGATAAAGTAACCGACGAAGAACAGTGGCAAAATTGTCATATTTCCATCTTTGTCTAATTAGCATTCTTAAAATAGTCATTCTTCGACGATATATCCATATACCTGTACCTATATATATATATATATATATATATATATATAGATAGAGAATTGAAATGAAGAGGGAATCAATTCCCATAGGATATAATATATATAGATATAGTAACGAACGTTATATTATATGTCACCTTTCGACGTCAAGACGCCGGTCACCTGTTTTTATATCTATTTAACGATATTGTTTTGCGATATGTTCAACTTTCTGACTTGAGATCTGGGACTTTCAACTTGATACACTAGGGATTAACGACGCCATTTTAACCAACATCTACCTTCTCTAGACGCCAACCAGTAATATCTATATCTACATATAATATATTATTATTTCTTAGTTTTATATTATTACCAATTATAAAATTGTCAAAATTTTAAATATTAAAATCGACTATATTTTCCAATAGAAATCGATGGGAAAAATATGATTTTGCCCCGTAGGAAATCTAAAAGCGATGGGAATTTAGATGGATGAACTAATGACTGTAATATATTTACCATACAATGCTGTCAATACGTTATACTTTATCCCTACGCAAATGTTAAGACGTTCATTTGGGAGTTACGATTTCAAGGCGTATCTTAAGTGCCTGATGGATTACATTTAGTAATGCCATCAGCAGATGTACTCTAAAAACATAAATATGTAACCATTTCCCCCTTTTATTCCATATATTTTATATATAACATATATAACATTAATAAACCGAATACGACAATCAAATACTCTACGACAATTTCAAATAATCACAAAAACAAATATATAAAATGAAAATTTGTTCGTTATTTGGGAACTGTGGTAATATGATAAGAGTATGCATTATGCATATAGGTATACAGGTTTAACTTGCCCAATCAATCGCCAACTGAATAGATAGATGTGTAATGAATGCGAATATTTGTATTGGTTGATCCTCTAGAGGTCTAATCATCGATTAATTATTAGATTGATGTTTGTGTTGTTATTACCGCACGATGTCCGTTTATACATAAAAAATACCAAGCCCTTACAACAACAAAAAAATGAGGTGCATCGACAATCTTGCACAACTAATGTAATTAAATCACCATAACTCTAGTCTTTATCAAAAGACCCTACCTTTATAGTTCTCCGAAAATCCGTGTTCTATTTATTCTACTTACACAGAAATATCAAACTATCTATAAATTGAAATATTTAGAGTTAAAAAAGTAAATTTAATTAAGCGCTTCATTGTACGTTTATATTTAGAATACTTAGTTAGTGATGTATAGTGTTAAATGGAAATGTAATTTGGAGGCCGAACCGACTCTGTATACTTATTATGCATATATGTGTGTGGCTATTGTCGTGTTCAGTGGGCCCATTCCGTTTTGTTCCAAACGTTCCGCCACTTCGGGGGTTTACTGGCCCGGAGAGCGCGACTCCCTTGGGAACTATGGATGACCATCATTGCATACATATATGGACGATATTGGTCGATAGATAAGCCCCTTTTTGCAACTTATATTCAAATATCTGTTTTTTAATACAAATATAATTTTTTTTTTTTTGTGGGAATAGTAAACCGAGAAACAAAATAATAATAATAAATGTAATAGATGATTTTCTGTTTCTTTTGATGCAAAATATAAAATAATTAAACAGGGATTATAATGACAGACAATATAATTCGTATCATATTAACCAAAAGTGGAGTGCTAAATTATATAGTAGACAAGTGTCAAAAAGTGCTTTTGATGTCTGACAATTCGAAATATTCTATTTAACAAAACTCCATAGTTACCTTTAGAATATTCTATTAAATAGTACGAATATCTATTCCTTCTAATTAAAAATCTATATTATTTTGGTGATTAGTAAATAACAAAAACAAAAATTTCAATTAACTAAATCTGGGTGTGAAATATCCAACTGTAATAATGGTAGTTTATACGTGGCAGTTGAGTTTGCAGAGTTAGCTACCAGGCGAGCTATACGACTCCCAAGGGAAAATGTCATGGGAGCGCATATTTCCCTGTCTGTACATTGCCAGTCCCTGGACCCCTCATATCTCTTGGGACCTTTGCCTCTCTCTCTCTCACCACCCAAGGTTACACAACCGCAATATCACCACTATATAATATCAGGTACTATCAAGTTATTCATACCAATTTTTTTCTCTCTAATCGACACAATCACAACAGATTCGTTCAAATAATTAATAATATTAAACAGTAATTGTTAATTAAAATATCAAATTAATTGATATTCTTGCAATATACACGTGGTTGAAGATTTTTGATATAATTGTTTATAGATTGGAGTTACCTAATTTGGCGGGATTGGCTTGTTTCCTTCGGGACATGCTCAAATTTTGAATATTCCAAAAATGCTTCACAAACCAACACATTTATGAATGTTTATTTATAAATCTAATAATAACACAATCAAATAGTAAAATGATTTTGAACATGACCATGTTTCGATAACATTAAAACACTAAACATTGGTCACATTTATGTGATTTTATTTAAAATATATCTTTATCTATTATTAATCACGTAAATAGATTATATTTTCTAGCCGGCATGTGCTTTTATATGCGGCGTCGCGACGCTAGTAGATGATCAACGTTTAAACTGAACTGTAGACTACTTTGATCACAAAAGCGCGCGCATTTGCATCCCATGGGAATTACTGTGCGATGTTCGGTGTTATTACCTACCACTCTGTTGAAAACTTAATTGAATGATTACATACGATTGCTATGATGAAAAGCAAATGTTTCACGACAATCACAATCACAATTGCCTCACATAGGTACTCTAATAATAATTATTAAATCAATCAAATAAAGCCAATAATAATTCAATCGACCAGATACTATCTGAACTATATGGGTACTTAACTATATGGAATTATGTAATAAATTAAATTCATTTACTTCAATCACATTATTTATTTAAATGATCACATTCTATTAACAGCAACTAGATTTTCATAATTTTACAACTTATACTTATTCCTTGAATTTTCCATTATAATAAGGTAAATATTGTAAAACAGTTTTCCAATCAGTAGCATAGAGTACAGCAGCACCAGCTGTTGCCCCAAAAACCATTGCTGAACCAACCCTTTGAAACAAGAAAAAAATCCGGATTTATAGGTTATGTTATATAACCAATATTTATTCGAAAGCAAATTAGTTAAAAAAAACTTACCATTGTGATGCAATTTCTAGTTGTTTTTTACCAATAGATCTCAACGGTCCAACTGGCATTTTTATAATTAATTATTTAGATTAATTATACAAACTATTTTCGATTATCAAAGGAAAAAATCGAGACAATTTCTATCAAATCGCTGAGCTCTGTCAAATAATAATGTGATTGTGGTAAAATTGGTTGCATAACTTCGAAGATATATAGCGTTTTCGTGACACACAGAAACGTTACTCTATTCGGTAATCAATTTTAAATCAATCAAAATTATTCCATTTTGATGATTATTTTAATAAAATACTTATTTTACCAATAATTTTATTCTCAAAAATAGATTTAGTTTTTCAATTAAATAAATTATTATTATTTTTAGAGGCATACGAAAGTCTCGTTACTAAATATAGTTTTCTAGTTACTTTTAGTTTTTGTAGATTCTATCCATCTATCGACGTTAACCTCAAATTTTGACGAATTTTTTGTTAATTATATAAAATTTAATTATTTTGAGGGGCTTATTCCAAAATAGGCCATACATATTTTTCTGTTGATATATTTCAACATTAGAAGCACGTAAAGAAATCATGAAAGGAGTAGTAAATTTACCAAAATTCACACAATAATAATGAAAGACAATCATCATTATTGTGAGTTTGCTTTTGTTTATTAAAATTAATATTAATAACAATCATTTTAGGCAAATTTATAGAATGGAGTCGACCTTATATTTACCTGTTAAAGAAATATAGCTAATTATTCGTTAAATAGTGAATTTTAATAATCCTGTAGTTCATCAAATTGTCTTGTCAAGCTTTACTTTGGATGTTATGGTATGATTTTCGACGAAATTTAAGAAACGTCCTGATTCTTCGATAAAGTTGAATTAATCATAATTATATGGATAGAATGCTCACAGCTAAAGATACGAATTAAAAGTGCGCGGTATTTGATTATCTATTATTATCACTTCTTATTTCATGATTTTTTTAGATGTTGACTAATTATGTAAAATGACCCTGTTATTAAAGGCACATTAACTTTAAACTATTGATTGTTTTGAAGATAAGCGAAATTTGATGCCTTCATATATTTGAAGTGCAATAGTTTCGCTCTTTTTTTTGTTATGGAATAGATTATTTCGTATTGAGGATCATAACAAATAGTAAATTGTCTATCAACTCTTTATTTTTGATGAATAACTACAAGAAGTTTCTTTACTGAAATTATTTACAAACCAATTTTCATTAGTAAATTGTTTTTCCAGAATCTATCATCAATTTCTCCCATCTAGTGATCAAACGAACTATATTATAGAATTAATAACGGTAGCGGATGATTTTGATAGTAAAATATCAATAATGAGCATTTCACAATCATTAATAAGGAAATTGCTGATAGCATAATGCAACGGATTTAAAACTATAATTCAATTGTTTCTACGTTTGATTGATAACTGATAACTGATAACATAGTTATTGTTGAATAAAATGTTGAGCTTCCTATATTCAAGCGGCCGGAACACAATAAAAATTGACTAGAAAATAAATTAATTGAAATATTTTATATTATGAAATAAAACAATATATATCTCTATTTCAACATAAGATTTTATTATCTCTTGATTATTACAATTTCTTAAAAACTAAAAAAATAAAAACTATGAAGCCATAGATAAGAAATCTGTTTGAATAGTTGATGAAATTTTCAAGAGATGTCGTTACTATTCAAATATGAGATAAACTACAGAAATGTTCACCATAAAAAATATTTGAATACTTTAACATATTTAAATTTCTCTAATTATTTTGGTAGTTTTTTCCGAATGGTTTCTTCGAATTTGTACTCAAATAGAAATCACCTTTTATCCTATCGATAATAATGGTTAGGAAAAACTGTATAAAATATTAAACAAAATATAAACTTACTTATCAACATAAAGTCCTCCCATTGGTGATTTATGATTATTTTTACATTTATTAAATTCATATGATAGGAAATTCTTACATTTAACAGCCAAAAAAACTCTATCATTAGTAATTGATTCAGCTAAATAAATATATGCACGACGATGTGAGCATGAACCAGTTGGATCTATTCCACAACCAGGTTGTACTAAACCACCATTTGGATAATAATCTGAATGACCGATTGAACTATCAAAGCCTAATAATAAACCATTGGTATGGATAATTTGTACAAATTCACCATCAGTTGAGTCTAAACGATTTTTGGTGTTACCAAGTGTAAAAAGTGGTCCAGCTGGATCTAAACCAATAATAATACCAATTGGTTTATCTGTTGCTGCACCAGCACAGCCACTAATATGTGCACCAAGACTATGTCCAATTAAAGTGAAACTATTACCATTCAATTTATATGTATGAATTATTTTATTGATAAATTCACCCATAAATTTGCCTATTTGAGGTACAGCTTTTTTTGCTGTTAAATAATTCGAATAAGCTGGAGTACCCCAATCGACAACAAATACATTCATATCGTATTTATTTAAGATAGCCTCACGAACATACTGGTTTAACAATGATGAATAATTATTTTTCCATCCATGTGTTATGAAAACTATTGGTTTTTCTGCATCAAACTCTGAACCTTTCAATTGTGCAACATCTCCGTAAGATATAATGTAAGGTAAGTCTTCATTTGATTTTGTATATAAATAATAATGAACGTCAGATATTTTTGCTTCAACTGTTATAGTAGCATTTTGTAAATCGGTCATTACAATTTTACCGTCATCATCCATAATAGGAATTATTCGTTTATGTTCCATATCTAGTTCTCTTACGTCGAAATGTCGTTCTTCGACCACTAAAATTATTGAGAAGAATAATAAAAGAAGTGCAAATTCTTCATCTATCTTATTTCAATTGCACTATTAATTATTGTCATTTCATAAAAATATACAATATGTATGCAGATAAACCGTAGGTTTTTTTAAAATTATTTACCAGGTGTTCCAGTTGAGTAAATAGAAGAAGCTTTTGAAGATTCAAACTCTGATATCTAAGGACGATTTTAGTTTTGAAATGATTCGGGTATCAATTTTCCATAAACAAGGATAGTTTTCCTTATATCCGAACGCTGAAATAGTCCTTAGATGTTACAGCTTGAATTCTTAAATTTTTCAATTGGAAAACCCAGAAAACAGAAAAAATTAAGAAAATTATGACGCTATAAAATTGAAAGAATATTTTCCTGGTTTTCTTCATTTTTATTTGTCTATTTTGAGTATTTTTCAAATATATAATTGGAATTGAAATTATAATTAAATTACCTGGAGAACAGTTGATACCAATTAAAAGTGAAGAAAAAATGGTGATTAATTTCATTTTGTTCATTTTTCTCGCTTATTTTCCCTGACTGAGATTGCATAAGTATTGATACCTCAATTTATATGAATTTGTTATCAATAAGAGATTTGCTACTTAATGATAAGTTTCTTTTTCAATAGTTTATTGATTATGAATAAGATTGAGTTGATTTAGTAATCAATTAAAAAATCCATGGAACAAACTAAATAATTTCTCTATAAATAGGTAAGGAAGAAAACTTTATTGAATTATTAGACTATCCATTGCAAATCAAGTAATATTAAGATAATATAAACAATTTGTTGTTTTTCTTTCTCATATTTTTTTATTTTTTTTTAATAAATATTTTGTGTTGCGATCAGGCTGTTCCCGTCAAATGTTAAACAAGGTAGTTTCAATATCGGTATAGGGCCGAATCTAATTTCAGAACAAAATTCAGCACCATCCATATCAATATGTATGTGATTAAACGCCCAACAAGCTGGTGGAAAAACAGGTGAACAAATTGGAAAATTCCCAGAATCTACAATAAAAATTTTAATCATAATAAGACCATAAAAATTCCCTAAATTTTCTCAATTCTCACCAATTTTCGTATTATAAATATTGCGTCCATTTATATCAATACCAATATCTAATTGTAGATCATTTGGTGAATATGTTGCTTTTAAACAACCTTAAATTATTAAAATTGTAATTGTTACTTTGCAAAATTTCTATTATTTACCGTTGTTGGGATCGAATATTTGAGGGTCGAAAGATACACAACAGGTACATGTTAAACCTAAACAGGTACAGGTCTGAGCCGCCCCCACATTTATATCTCGTCTTGTTCTGATCTCATCTAACAACAATTTTAATTAACTCATAAATTATATAAAATAATCAACCATGTATTCTATAATGTAAAAATTTACAATTTTGTGAATTTACCACAGTCAGTGTTAAAATACTAGATATAAATGACAACACGTACATCATTATACTACTGATTTATTCAATTTTAACCAAATATCCATGCTCAAATATAAACATTTTTTTTATAATGCGTGATATAGTGTCATTTTCTAAACATTGCATGTTTTAAATAATTATTGGAAATTGCTTCATATCGATTTTGTTGTTTTTCCTAATTTATTGTAACAACTTCCAGTTATTATCATTAATAATATTATTATAAATTATCTAAATAAATACAATTTCGAAAGATAATAATCGATAATATCGATGATGCCCTTCAGTCAATTATAAACATTTGAAAATAATTTTTCATATACAAGTAATACAAAGTCATTAATTGTCAAAGGATTTGAGATAATGAGAATTATTTTGATTTAAGATAAGTGATTTTCATCTCGAAACGTGATCCCATATAATTATTCAACAAAAAAAAAATCATGTTTTATACGCACAATTCTTTTTATACTGACTAATCTGCCTGCGACGAGCTAGCTGTATCGCATTAAAATTTGTATACTTGGATCAATGAATCATTACATTTATGTCATTTCGAGTTGCATTACGACAAAATTTTGACATGCACCTCAATAAACTGAAACCGTATACTATTCTAATATTACTATATAGTTCAACATATTGATGCACAGATCAAACGGTAAAATAGCATGAATACAAAGATTTATTGATTTGAGTATATGTTGATTAGAGCATTTTTGAGTTTAAGGTCGACTTTTATCAAAAAGGTCTATTGTATCGAGAGTTTACAAACAAATCATCTTGGGATAGTCTGTATAGTATAATAACAGTATCGAAGTATCGAGGACGAATCGTCTCTAGAGTCGGCCCTGACTTTTTTTCAGATATGTTGAAAAGATTCATTTGATTCTCACGGATTAATTTTTTTATTACTTCGTTTTTGTATGCCGGAATTGATATTGAAAATTTAATAGAATTCTAACAGTAAGTGATTTTAAACTTTAAAAATTTCAATATTAGCTTTGAATTAATTTAAATATTTTTTCAATTGTCTACTAGTATACTGTATGAAGAATGATTTTTCCACATGACTGGGAAATTTATTCGCATAGTTAGGAAATTTATTATTCTTCAACTGTATGTTGAGACGAAATATCTTCAACCATTCCTATACTGAACGTCCGCTGTAAGATAATTGTCCGAAAAAAAAACCTATATTATACCCGGACCAACTTTGATGAATTTTTGGTTACTTTAGAATTCGCAAGATTAATCTAAGAACAACCTGAGAATTCTCAGAATTTCGTCGATTCTTTTTATTCGCAGAAGCATACTTAAGTCGATTAAATAAATAATGAGCCTTTTGAGAAATGGATATTTACAGTGGCGTAGCTAGAATTAATGGGTCTCGGAGCAATTAACTTTTCAAAACACATTACAGTGAATAATATATGAATGAAATTCTCAAATTTCCACTAAATGCTTTTGAAAAGGCCAATAGTTGTTCTTCGACAATTATTGGAACTTTTGTAGCAATTTATAAAAGCGAAACAAATTTCTATCTGTAGTTCGCTTAGAGTGGACATTCTGTATAATATGCCTCTCGTTACTGTCTATATAAATTGTTATTTATTTTGTTGTTATATTATTTGAAATAAATTGTTATTGATTTTGAATTTATATACTAGAACAATGTTGGCGAAAAATTCTTTAGATAATCATTTAGTTATTTGTTAAAATGTCAAGAGAATGAACGATTGTATCTTGAACGTAGATCGGTCAGCTATTATCACCTGTTCAACTCTGCATGGCGCCTATACAACCTACACAAAGTCTTCATCCTCCTTGGTCAATACTACGTTCAAACTAAACTTTTAACATTTCATAATTGGAAGTTATATCCACTTCAACGTTCTTAATTAACATGCCGTGCAAATTATTCAAGGATTCCTATACGTTTTTATTATTAATTTTTTTTCTATTATTAATTATTTTAGTAAATTAACGATTCAATTCATTACCAAATGAAATCGTATAATTTGGAAAAGAAATTGTTAGATTTTTTTTTTAAATATCTTCAATTGTTTTATTTAACATGTACAACTGTAAATCAGTTAGTCTATCTATTTGTAGACAGTCCAGAATAACGTTAAGTGACTAATGATGTCACAAGTTCCTTTAATTAATTCACCACACCGCTGTTGATAACGCCGATAAGGCCGCCCTTGTCACATCGACAAACCCTATAGTTTGACAATGTAGTAATTATTGGAGACGATCTATTGAATACCTTCACTATTAAACAGATTACTTTTATCTTGATTTAAACATCAATAACCATTTTATACACGAATACCAGTTATTTGTTAAGTAATAAATTTTAATTGAATGTACCCATTTTTTTTTTAAGAAAATTTGTTTTTAAATAAAAACGGTAAAAACCATATTTGATTAAAATAGACTAAAACCTATCGAAAATCTTCGCTGAGATTATAAAATTAATAAAATGTATAATAATTTTGAATGATTTAACAACTAAACTACTATGCTAATTTTCTTTCATGATCACCGACACGTTTAAAATATTATCAATTATAAAGAAATACTAATGAAATGTCGATTAATAAAGAAATATAAAACTAATAAATTCTTATATTGCAATAAGTTTTTTCACTAATCATTTACATGCAACTTATCCATAATATTAACGTTACTATCACGATTAAATACTTGAAATTGTTATTTAGACAATTTTATCTAATCGTCCCTCAATAGAATATTATGTTGCAATATTTATGTAAAATTTAACTGAAATCCAATCAAAGTCGCTATCAATATTGAGAATTGACTATTTTTTATTGAAATCTGTTTTATTAGGCTGTTTGATGTTCGCACAAGGGTGATTCTACACTATATACAGTTTGTCCCAAGATGAGCGTTTATCAGCTGTAATATTCAATAATCGCTCAAATTAGGACCATTTGAATCGACCAATAGGAAGTAGAAGTATGAAGTTTTGATTTTATTGTCAAAAAAATGATTGATGGAAGTATAGAATTTGAAATTGTAATAAAACCGGAAGTGTATTTGTTTTGTATTTGATTTCTGTCAAAAATATTACATATTTGGCAAACATATATAGTTAATGCATATTTATTTTATTATACAGCCTGTATATGAGCTCATTTTTGTTTTGTTTATTTTTTTCATACACGTATTTTATTTTTGAATTAATTTTAATTGGTAAAACAACTAATTCGTTATTTTTAGAGTAGAATGATAATTAAATTTGAAGTGTTATATTTATTTTAAAATCATAATTGGTTATCATTCTATATATAATATATCTATTTTTTATTTTTTTTCTTCACATAATTATTATCCACAATTATTCTAGATAATTAATTAACTCGTTATAATTGAAATATATTTGAAATAATATGAAAAATTTTCCACTTTATTTATCATTTAATTGTATGTCATTTATATTTTTGATTTTAATTCGATTTTATTAATTGTTATTTTGATGATAAATAATTATTTTGAACGGCAATTATTTGATAAAATATTTTCTTTGATTTATCGATTAGACATATAATTCAAAATATTTGTTATTAAAATTATGTAATTTTACATCAACAATTAGCGCATTATTATAAAATTATAGGTCCAATAAATATTTTTTTTAACTAATTTACAAATGGCTTCAGTCGAACACTGGATTATTTAAATTTATTAATGATATATATTTTGTATGATACTATTTCGGTATTTTTCTAGTGTTGTCTTGATTAAGATCAACAAAATAAGATATCTTGGTTGTTGTTGTTGTTTTTATTTTATTTTATCTACATGGGTGTTTCCAAACTAGATCTCTATCTTTATTATTAGACTTATTTATTTTCTTCAAAATTTCCATACCTTTTATTGTGGTTTTAATCGTCAATATATACAGTATGTCACAGAATAACTATTTGTAATTTTAGTATTTGATCGAAAATGCATATTGAATTACTACCCTTAATCATTTCTGAAATTTGGAATAGTTATCCTGTGACACTCTGTATGGAACAAATTTGGAAGACTCATCCATTATTTTATTAAACAACATAATCTGTTTAACAAAACAATAATATTTGGATAAATAAATCAGAACAAGCCAAAATTTGTTAATATATCGATAAATTCTATTGTTAATAATTTATAAATTTGACAATTAAAAAAACAAAACAAAACTAGAATATATAAATTTCTCCATAGGGTGATATTTATGATAGACACATGTATTTGACATATGGAATGATAAATGGAATTAATAGTTTTCGATT
>JAZBGX010000670.1:1086-13464 GCA_037414775.1 Zonitis immaculata | reverse complement strand
TACTGTTGATTTAATTCTTTCCAATTACCAAACTATTCCAGTTTATACAGAACGTAATCAATAAAATATGTCAAGTTGAAGCTCTTTCAGGGTGGTCATTTTTTTTTTTTTTGTATTGTCCTCGATGTAAATATTTGGTTGTAAGATTAAGCAAAATAATCTCCAACTCGATCTCTATAAATCCATTGAAATTATAAAACTAGACAGCTATAAATATAGCGATTGAGATTAAGACTTGCATAGAATATTTGGTTGAAACGAACTTTTTCTTTAATTGATAATAGAATTGAGGACAATAAGGCTTACTATTATTATTATTATTATTATTATTATTATTATTATTATCATCATATGTTTTTCCATTTGAAAGCTTGCATTGGGGCATTGCCAATAACAAATAAAATATACATTTAGTGACTCCTACGTATTTCTATCCTTCTTTTCACATCGTTTCTCTGTCATGGCGCCCAAGTAATACATATGTGATTTGTCCATATTGTAACACAGTTTCCCCAGGACATATCTCATCAGGTGTTCGTATAATGGTTCTATATGATGTAAATAAACGATCTAATCAATTGATTTAATTTAAAGATTGATCACGGAAGTAGACTGATTGTGAAATTATTATTTTACCTGTGGCTGTTTTACGTTTGAGAGACGACAGGGGAATGTTTCGACTACACACGTCGTATACGTATCTCATCGTTCAGAGATGGACTCGACAGAATTTGAATCAATTATACAAAATTATAGACTCAATCTACATATTATCGATTTTGTAAATAAACTGTAAGGATTGTTGTAATTTTAGAGTAATGGATCAATAAATTAGTTATGGTAGCTGCTTTAAAAATGATAAGCAACGTGACCCTTATACAATGGAACCATCAATAGTTGTTATATAAAAAAACTTTAACCATTTCATTTGTTTGAATTCAATCACCGTGTTGAATAAATATTTGAAATTTGGAGTTTTTGTAATCAATATATTTCCTAAAGCCTATCCTGTATGAACCGCACCGCCGACACGACTTCTCTACTTAATGATTTGTCGCGTAGGCCGTGTGGAAAGTAGTGCGTTTTAACACGAATAAATTTTTAAATATTATTATGAATTTTATATATTTTATAAAATATATCGAAATAATAATAATGATAGAGCTAAAATTTGTATGTTAATGAATTGAAAAATATGCTGAGATCACTATTTATTTGTTAAAAGTTTTTAATTGACTTGACAATCTATTCGATTGTAAAGAAATTGGAATCAATCCAAAACTATACGATTTCAGACATGCAAAAAAATTATTATTGGGAAATCGTTTGGAAAATCGTTAAAGATAATTGATGATATTAGAATTATTATTAAGTCATGTTCACATTGAACGTAATCAACCGCAACTAATGGCATCGTGCAACATTAAACAGTTTTTCAATATTTGAATGAGAATTTTGTTAGAAGATTTTGACTCGATTTGATACGATTGTGAAATTCTCTCAATAATACAACCGATTATTAATATTTAATATTATTAGTGGTTGGTTATATGTACGATTATTATAGGAATGATTGTGAAGATATAATAATAACTTCTATAATGAAAGACCGCCTATTATCGATGATTGATATCAGGGGGGTATATATTCCAATAATTCTAATATTTAAAATAAATATATGCGGGCTGCTAATTTCAACATTGTCAAAATTTAATTATTAATTGTTTTATTTTGCATTATTGAATTATAGACAAACTAAAATGTTTTAATATTGTAACAATTATAATTGTCGACTAGAAATAGTTATTATACAAAATATAAAATTTATGATTGTGTGTGGCATATTGCAAATTTGTAAATTTCTAAACCATAATTTATGAATTTGATACAGCCTCACAATTCACTAACAATAATGCTCGGGTCCCGCACAACGTTTTTTAACGCCCGTTTTACTGACGTTGTAAGAATCATGTAGAGATCTATTAGCTGTTTTTCCGTATCCGAACGATATTACAAGCGCAATGTAAGACTTTTAAAGTCTTATATAGTTCTAGTTCTCTGAAAATTCTACAACGTCCATAGTGGATCCATTCTTATTAATTTCAATCATCGATTCGTTCTTGAACAACCCACTTCTATTTCAAAACTATTTCCGCGACGTTGAAAAAAAAAACGTTGTGTGTGACCCAGGCGTAACAATTAATTTTTGTAATTATAGTTTATTTGTTATTACAAATTGATCAATGACCCACTTGAAATCGAGATAACGAATTTTATGTATAAGTTTTCCGCATTTCATTTTGAAAGTGCATTATTATAATAAAAATCAAAATTATTGAGTCCATTTTAGTGAGATGTGTTGATCTTGCATAGTTGGACAAACTATATATTCAAATAATAAGATTTAAGTTTAAACATGCGAAATTCTCACGACTTTATAGTTGAAAGGCAAATATAGGCGGAAATATTTACAATTCATTCTTGTATTTCCAAAAATGGTTTTCTATATCATATAAATATTGTTTTATTTATATAGAAATTTTGCATTCATTCATTTATTTATTTAATTTATACGGTAATTAGAAAAGAAAAGAAATTGTCGTGTTTCTAGTAAATTAACATTATATAACAATAGTATTATTAACTACAAAAAGGATTACTCTAAACTGATATTGTTAGTTGTAATTAGTTTCCTAGCGGTCGTTGCGAATATTCTATTATACAAAAGCTGGTACATTTGTCCTGTTTAATCAATGTATATATAACACTAGAGTTTTATTTGTACTTATTTAACATTTATCGATTAGTTCAAAACTTAATAAGTAATTTACTTGGACTTTTTTTATTTATTAAACAATTGTATTTAAAATAATAATCAAATTTATCGTTTGTATCCTAACAATCTACAATCATGTACTTAAGATATTTAGCGGTTCAATTAATACCTCTTGAACTTTTTTCTTTATAAAGTCGATTGAACTTAGGATATTACTTTTATTTTCAATAATAATAATAATAATTGATAGTTGTAAATTGGCGCCTGATTGTCGTTTTATTCTCTCAAATAATATATGAGCAACATTTTCTACTCTTAATTACTCAATAAAATAATGTCAGATTTGGTTTTGGTTCCAGGTCCAATTTACCTGCTGTTTTATTATAAAATTTCATTCAATTTTAGATTTTATGAGATAAAAATCGAGAAAATCGTCCAAATCTATATATACAGCAAGATTCAAAATTATTATTATTATTATTATTATTAACTATATAGAAAAATGAATTGGAGTTTTTTGAAGCTCATCTCGATTGTACGTGTATGACAGGAATCTGGTGGTGATCCTATTTGTCAATGTTAACTTGTGTGGGCATTACACTACATGTTTACAAAACCCTGTTCATGAATATCGAATGTTAAGGTGTGATCTTTTTAAACTACCAACTTTAGAATTATTTCAAATATCTACAACCAACAAAAAAAGAAAATCTATAATCAATTTTGAATATTTGAATGAAAAAAATAACACAACAAATTTCTCACAATTAACTTTTCAATATTCGTTTTATAATTTTATAATTAGATCGAATCTGTAGATAAATCTTAATCGATGGATTATAATCTTGATCTGAGGTTGTAATTGTTCCAGTTTTCGATTCGTATCTATATTAAAAAAAAACAAAACAAAACAGATCTTCCCATCAATTACCAATAAATAAATTGATGTTGTTTTAAATATAAACCTAATGAAATTAAAACTAAAACGAACGAATTGATTTAAATCTATTCAATATGATAATTAAATACGAAAAGATAATCAAGTCCTGTTAATTAATTATTGTTATCATTTGGTTTTATAATAGAAATGGTAGATAATCTAGTTGAGATTTCAAAAATCTCTAATTTCAAAATTTTAGTAATTTTTTTTTATAATCAACAAAATTTACATTGCAAATTAAGAGATAATCTACTGTAGTTACATTTTCAACAGTAAGATTCTACTGATAAAACACATTAAATAATCCAAAACGACATCATATAATTAATAAATTGAAATACTTCATTGGTCTGTTATAAAATTATAATTACTGTAATTAACATTAATTGGGTGTGTTAAATCAAATTGAAAATGATTATTATTACTATTATTATTATTATTATTATTTATTGATTGATTATTATTGATATTATCTTAAAATTTGTTGTACATTCAAAAAGTGTTTGTTTCAATTAAATTGAATATTGAATTTGTGTGAAATTTAAAACTATGTACATATCAAACCGATCGTTATCAACAAGCGTTTTATAGTTTAATAATTCAATGTAAATTACAGTTGTAAATATTGCGAAAGCTCTAAAAACAGGTAATTTTGTATATAATCGAATTTTGTTCAAAATAAATCAATTGTATTTAACGAATTATTAAATTCCGAACGTGTTCCGAAAGTATGAGCATGCGCAGTAGGACTTATAGTGTATAGAATTCATCTAGAAATATACAATCTTACGGTTTTACAACTCAGATCGCGGATAGCTAGAACGAATAACAAAATAAATGAAGACCAGTTCCGTACTAGTTATTAGTTTTTAGATTGACGATTAGGCAAAGATCCGTTCCGAACAGGTTTTGGATTTGAACGAAGCCGCGAAACTATTCAAATGCATATTGGGAAAATGTCATTCGATTAATTATAATAATATAGAGGACTGTTTTATATAATTTTGTAATTTTTATACAATAAACATATATAGATATAGATAAAATAAATGTGGTGAATTTCGTTATATTTTGTATAATTTTGTCTAGTCTGTATGTATCGTAATTTATGATGAATTTGATTTAATGTCCCAGGCCAGTGATAGGTATCGTCCTGGTTTTAAATGTACGCATCTCGATTGGTACACTAATGTAATCGCATTAATCATGTCGGATATAGTATTATATAAAATAATAGATGAAATATTGCTATTATGTAAATATACATGAACTTTGAACTAGACGGTAGCTCACAACTTATTACTACATATATGAACATTTATACTAGGTGTCCATTCTAAAATAGCATTACACCAATAAATCGATTATTCATATAAAGCAACGGGAATAACGTAATTATATACCTACCCAAATACAATTTTCAATAATTACATCATAAATACCTGTTTCTAGTAAACTATAAATAATAAATCGATTATTAAACAGCTTAAGATGTTAGCCTAATGCCCCAATTATAATTTTCCCAAAATCATTCGAAACATACCGATAAGGAGAAGTTCGAATAGTTTGCGTTGATGAACTTTAAAGTATAATATTATTTCTACATTACGTAAAGCTTAGCGACTCTAGTTCTAGTTGAATAGCTTATTAACTATATTTTTTGTTTATATTTGTTATGGAAAATTCAATGTATCTACTGATGGTTAACAAATTAGGGGAATAAGGACAAATTTCCATATTTGGAATGTTTAAAATTTTACATTCATTCAAAAGTCGAACATTAATTTCTATTATTTCCATTTCAGTAATTCTACACAATCAAATAATCGTATTGAAATTTGGATTTGTGAAATTTTCGACAACCCCTATATCTGTATCTCTATATTATAATCATAAAATAAATATCGGTATCCAAATTATCGGGTTATTTCATTTTTATTTTGTTGTTGTTATATACCTTTAAAGTAAGTTTGTATAATATATTTACACATTTATTAAGCTATTACTTTATTACAGTAATTTACGGCTGTGTTGACTCTTCATTCTATAGTGAAACTATAATCGTTTTTATAAATTATTCGCATAACTGTTAAAATAACAAAAAACAAAAATTGATATGAATTTCATGTTGCATATATAGATAATTTTAATAATTAAGTAAATCACTATAATATATTTCACAATATTTTTCTGGATAAATTGCGATTGATATAAAAAAATAGAGCAAAATACCTCAATTCGCCCAAAAATTATTCGAATTATTCAAATATTAACTTTACGTGTGTTAGTTATAATTATAATAGAGTTATAATAGAGACAAATATACGGGGTGTTATATTCCAGTTGAATTATAATTAATTAAATTAAATTAATTTGTACAATTAGCCCAATTATATTGTATTGCCAGTTAGTTTAAATAAAGGGGCTGGAGTTCTATCAGTAATGTGATCGTGAATGGATACGTTTTGTGAAGATGTATCGCTTGGGATGTTTAGCGTAACTGAAAAAACTATTCAGTATTCCGCTGTTACTCACAATAACACCGATTATTTTCTAGTAAAGAGCGTGTAAACATTAACCGGTTAATTAAAGTCTAATTTGAATGAGTGGGTTGTGGTTGTAATATGTGTGTTTATATATCTATGTGTAGAATGACCAATGAAGTCCAGCTATGATAGAAAATAATCCCGATGAGATGTTAGTGTTAAACTAGCTGAAGGAAGGAGCGGTACCGCGTGTGTGTGTGTGGTTTTCTGTGGTACGCCAGTCATGCCGCGTCTTTAGTCGTGCGTGTTTCTTTACTGTAACACTTTTGAAAATAATAATAATTATAATTTTTCCCCACAATAAAGGATAATGCTTTATAAAATGCCATCCTTTTACACATATGCGGTAATTTTATTAATTTCTGTCGTTACAATCAACGGCCAATCGAAAAACAATCATTTACAGTCATCAAGTTCTGTATTATTTCTACCACGATGTAAATATAACGAAAGTATAGTACGGAGCGATGAAAAATTGAAAAATCAAATTGAATTAGCCGATTATGTATTTACTGGTAAAATTACCAGTGATATAAAAAAAATTAATAAAACTCTATATTTTAATGTGTTTGTTAAACGTTATTTTAAAAATAATGGCAATTTAAATAATAATCAGGAAGTGAGTTTAATGAAAAGAATTTACGAAGGTGAAGGTATTAGATGTCGTTTAATATTAAGATCTCGATATACAGCTATATTTATCGGACGTAAATCGCTAAATCAGGATATTGATGTTGAACTTAATATTAATCCTGTACCTGTTACTTTAACAAATCTAGATAGGGTTAGTGCAGCTACTAAAGGTAAGTGAATTATTATTGAAAATTTATAAATCCATTTATCGTATTATTGAAAAGCTCAATGTATTTGCATTATCAAAATTTGCAGAGACTGAAACGATAGACCAAGAAACGATAGAAAATAATTGCTCTACATTCGATTTTTATATAAATTAATGGAAATATTCCACTGTTTTTTATTATTCTCTATTAAATAGAATTTATTGAGTACCAGTAAAATCAGAATGTTCCAGCTTTTATCCGTTTTATTGTCGTCGAATTGGTAGTCGAATTGATGGCTCAATTAAATAGAAATTTTAAAGTCTCTCCTTTTTATTTCAAAATAAAGTTTAGTTTGCATATCTGGTATTTTATTCAAGTGCCAACTTAAATTATGAAACATGATCGGTTAAAGTATTTAGCCTGAATTAGTTATAGAAAAAATGAATTGACATATGTTTTCTATGCATTTTTAAATAGATTTAACAGGCATTTTATTATTATTTTTTTATTGAAATGCATCATTCAATATTTGGAATTATAATATTCGAATTATTGTTGTATTTCAATTCAATAAATTTTGAATGTTAAAAAATTTTTCAATAAAAACGACTTTTCAAACTATTTTCCGTAGGCGTTTACAGCTACTTGTTGCTTGATTGTTTCCGTTGAAAAAATATATAATAACTACGTGAAATAACGAAATAGAAATATTCGACAATAATAATTAGAATAATGCCAAAATTACTCGTCATCTGTTGTTATGAAATTTACATTTTTCTCTCTACAACCTGAGGCAGAACTTTGGCGGTATTAATCCAACCAGTTTTTGACCTTTTGCATATATAGACAGACATTTTAAGGAAAAACAACAACGAAAATTGTTGTTTAACACATTTTGCGACACATCAAAACAAATTTTCTTTATGATTTTATTTGTTGTTATTGCAATCTCAACACCGTTATACTAAAGCTCAAAAATGGTAATTTTCCAACAAAATAATGCACCAAGAATTTGCTTTATTATTATTATTATTTTAATTTGAGATTTGCCTTCCAGCGAAGAAAACCGTCCAGTTGGAACTTTCTTAGAAAATATAAAAATAAGCACCAATTACATCACCTGGACAAATATTTATTCAAATTTTCAATAAATGTGGGTGTTATATTTTCTATTACTAAACAACAATGATGTGATCGTGGTATAAATTCAAGGTTTTATAATTTTTCAATAATTTTCCCATATAAAGGAAAAACACTCCCAAACTAAAAAAAAAATCATTGTTTTGGAGCTTTCACCAAATCGAACATTTTTGAATAGTCGACATTAAAATCAAATAAAACTTCAAAGAAATCAACACAATAAAATTATACAACTATTTCTATTATCCTGTCCGTTATATTGAAGCAAAATCAATAAATTTCTATAAGAACGACCAAAACTACAATCATATAGTCCTATCTCTACTATGATTAAAGATATTTTCATTTTTATGACTTCACCTTTATAATTACTTATTTTTTTACTTCACCAGTAGAGTTGAGGTGTTCTATAAAAAGCAAGTAACATATGGATATTCTTCAACCAATATTCCATCTCTACTATATTTCATATAGCCTATACCCTTGAGATTGTTTTGAGAATATAGAAAAATGTTCGTTGTAGCGAGATTAAACAGATTTTGTTTGATATAACGTCGAATTTTCTCAAAAATATCGAATTTATTGTTTGTTTTTTAAACGAAAATTTTATATTGGGCCCACTCGAATTGGAATTAATGTTTGATTATTGATATAAATTGATTGTGGTTTATTGGTAAATACCGCAAATTCTCTTTCAGTGATTGGTAATTATCGAAATTGCGGGGTTATATTATTTATAATCCTTATCGAATTCCAATTAATTTCATATAACGAAAATTTGTGATTGAAAGAAGAAAAAAAAGATTCTAGTAAAATAATAATTATTGATGTATACGGTAAAAAGGCATGTACGGATTTGAGTCGATATGTAAAACATGCGGCGCCATTTAGAACAGGTATATAGGTCCTTATTTATTACCATCATTTAATTGATAATTAATCGTTTATCGGTAATTACAAACATTATTTCATTCTATAATTTAAAGGTGAGATTTTGAAATAACGTAAAACAATCATTATCTAAACCATAGTTGAAAAATTACAAATAATTCTACGATTATAATGTGTTTGAAATAAAATATTATAAATTAATAAATAAAATTTTTATGCACTGCAGGTATCTTTTATATAAAGTAGTCCACTATGCAGATATTTATACATCGAGGGCCTGTATAGTTGGATTATAAACCTATATTAAATAATGAATTGTGTATCGACAACAATTGCCAACATTAATAAATAATAACTAAAAACAAAAACTCTTCATCAAAATTGACATACTATATCGTTTATTCAAATTTATATTATGTTGCAATATAAGTTTTATTTAACGATTGACATGTGTGATTTTCAAAAGAAAATATTTTTTTGTTTTGTTTCAATGATTCGACCTGTCAGGTATTGATAA
Organism: Zonitis immaculata; assembly: GCA_037414775.1. Taxonomy (NCBI): domain Eukaryota; kingdom Metazoa; phylum Arthropoda; class Insecta; order Coleoptera; family Meloidae; genus Zonitis; species Zonitis immaculata. Next base: position 3,872 of record JAZBGX010000670.1, on the reverse strand, counting down.
AATAAAATTAAAAAGAAACAAAAAAACAAACAACCAAAACGTTGCGCTTTGCTTCTATAATTAAGCCATTGATTAATTATGCGATTTTGTTGAGTTGAATTTGAGCTTTCTAGGTGTGGCTCGCTCTGACATGAAACATCATCAATCGACATGACAATTTTATTATCACGTTAATATACATTTTGTTTTGTTTCATTTATTTATTTTTTTTTAATTCGAGAATCTCTTTGTTTCAACAATTAGTGTCTTAATAGAAAAATAACATCTATAAAAACTTATAACATATGAAATGGACAAAAAAAAATCTATTCTTTGTGTAATTTCAGTTATTTGAATGTAAAATATTTCAACAAACAATCTTTTGTTCTTTTGATGATATTCAAATAGAAAATTCAAAGATAATAAATTCGAAATACGAAATAATTTTCCATAATATTTTGTGATTGTGTATTATTTGAAATTGTACTAGATTTTTGTACGTTATATATATATAAGATAGTCGAATTATCGAGAACAGTTTCCGTTGAGGAATTTTTCCAATTCCGGATTGTTACAGTTTTCACAAATTGTACAAAAGCTTCATTACAATATCTACCACAGTTTTATCTCTACTACATACAACTAAATTCATTTCAAATAAACATTAATTAATATTCATCGTAAATTGCGTTAATTATTAGTAGATAATAAAATTTATTATTTTATAATTTATTAATTATATTAATATAAAATAAAATTGGATTTTTTTTGCAAACAATTTCGATAAATATACGATATTTTATCAGACTTCAAACAACAAGAAATAACACTTTCCGTATCCCGCCAATGCTAGTCTCTTAAACAAACGGATACTCTCTTGTGAAACTCAAACAGCTTAATTATAAATATTATTTTAAATTATTGCACTATTTTTTTTATATCGTTTCCAATAAAGCAAACAACAAAATCCACAGCTATAGAAAACATTAAACTATCAATTTTAATCGTGTTTTTTTGAAGTTATATAATTTTTCAGCGGCATTATAGAAAAAAATTTCACGAGTGGGACATGAACTCGAACGATTTTTGGCTTAGAATAACATGAAAACTCTCCTCACTTTGACCATTCGATGCAGAATCGTTCATAAATTATTTTAGACTATTCGTATATTTCCAATTCCATACAAGTTTCATCAACTAACTCACGAAAATTTTTCAGAGCAATACTATAGTAGGCGTTCGTGTACGTATGTATTAGTGCATGTATGCATAGACAACTATGTGTGTGTATAGTTGAATATTCGAGAGTCCAGCGAATGTTTGATTTCGCGACAATTGAAGGATTTTTAAAATATAAATATAAAAATAAAGGTGGCGTAATTTTTTCATTCATTTGTTTTCTGTAATTGATTTTTAGGTGTTGTGATGCTTTTCTTTTGCCCTTCACATCACCTACAAACAATTGCATTGCAAATCGTTATTCGTCTATATTCATCTATTCAATTAAAATTATGTGCATGTGTGAGTGATGCATGATGCATTTTAGAACAAATACTGAATCCATAAGATATCTTCCTAAAAGGTAGGAATAATTATAATTGCTCCATTTCCAATAAATAAGCGCTTGAGTATATTTTTCTACGTTAGTACATTGCCAATAGTGGATTTGATTATAATAGGGCGTCCTATGCCCTTCTTGTTATCTCAATTGAACTTTGATACCTATTTATACAATAAATTCAAGAATAAGCAGATTATAACTATAGTACGATTAACATTATCGCAATTGAAAGAAGTATAACTTCTAACACTCGTACATAAATTACACATATCTGCAATTTTATTGTTTTATAGGGGGTAGAAATTTGATTAATTTTTCGTCATTTTTTCCAGTTTATTGGCCTCTACACCCCACGATAATTGAACAGATAAATTCGCAAATTTATGACTTAACTGTTTTTGTGAAATATATGAGATCTGTCATATATATATATATATATATATATGAGTTAGAATAATATTATACAGAGTGTCACAGAACAACTATTCCTAATTCTTAGAAATGATTTTTCATTTTTCATTCAGTCACGCAATTTCTTTTTTCTTTTAATTTTTTAGTCAATTAATCAATTTTTAAAATCATAAAATTAATATCAATATCGTTTTTAACCTCGATTTTTTCCGATAATAGTTTACGTTATACTTTATTATTATAAAACACGAAAGCTTTTTATTGTAAATTTTCAATCAATATCAATAATTTTCACGATATTTATTTTCTTATTAAAATACAAAATTTTTAGCTCGTAAAATTTTGATAATTGATTATTATTGAACATTATATGCCGGTTAAACCCACATCAACATAATATGCCTCAATAAATATCAAAAAATGATTAGGTGGCTCCTTTTTGCTATTCTGTGTTTATATTGAGTAGCCCCTGATTCATCATCACATTGTCTATAGTCTATAGGCATATATCGTTTAAAATCGGACCTTGGGGCCAGTTACCACCCCAATTAAGTTGAGATATATGTAATGTAATTATTTGAAAAATTGTTCATTAAAATTTTTTATTATTTCCAAATTATTTATAGTTCAATAATAAATATAACTATACAATATACATCTCTACTTAATTTGTTTCTTATCAACTTCGATTGTATTTAATATTCATAGATATTGGATTTTCGTGGCAGTTTTTATGTATTTGAAGAAAAGAAAATTTATAACACTGCCAGTTTGAAATACAGACTTAAACAAACTATAAAATGAACACTTAAATTGTGTTCCTTCAATTTTTCTT
>JAZBGX010000669.1:0-14007 GCA_037414775.1 Zonitis immaculata | reverse complement strand
TCTCTAGAGTGGTGTATGTGCGTGAGGATATATGTATATAGATGATTTTTTTTTTAATTAAAGTATATGTGATTGTGGCTATTGAGTGATTGTAGAAAAACTACAAACAGGGTGAGAATTTTCTTGTTTTTTCGTTGAAATCCGTCATAGATACCTTTGAAATTCGGCCAATCGGCAATTGTTGACAATTCACGTCAAAACTGCCTATATTTGTCAAATGTAGAAAATCTAGATAATTAGGTTAGGTATATAAACTAAATCGGCAAATATACGAAATTTAATAGAATTATTCGATTTATCGTACAATTAAAGTCGGATTAAACTGAAATTAAAAGCGTTTATAGGTAATATTTGGTAATTGTTGAATTTAAAAATTCCATCTGTTCTAATGACTGTACGCCTCCTTGAATCGACGTTGTCAAGAGCACGCCCACATAAATTGTACATTCGTACAAAAAACACGTGGGTTTTTCGACTTTTTCCCTCAATTAACGAAATCATTAGTCATATAGGTAACCTGCCCTTGTTATTCGATTTTTTTCCGAGTTTCAGAGGCCATTCAACCGTACTACGGCCCTGGAACAAACACTAGCATAAAAAATAAGGTTTTTCAAATAACAACATAATAAATGACTAATTTTTTTGTTATTTCCGATTCATTAATCTCTTCGTTTTTCTATGCGTCTCCCCCTCATTCTATGTTTGTTCAATTCATGAAAGACAAAGATGTGTTCAATTTGTCGAATAAAAATATCCCAGTTTAAACTATTCAAATCTACCCATCCGTAATGGGGGAATAACTTAAAATAGCTGTCCCGTCTTGTTGTTGTTGTTGACTCGTCGCCTTTTCTCAAACCGATATCAGAGGCGGCGACTACAACAATACAAAAATTACGATAATTATCAACCGAATTTCCCCAAAAAATTCTAATATTATTATTGATATAATTTGAATTTACCGCCATATTATGGGCGCAACATAACCTCAAAACTCAAAAATTCAAACTATCAATAAAAAATCGATTGAATTTTTGCTAATTTATTTTTAACAATGTACTCATTTATTTTCGAGTCAGTCAACTCTGATTCTTTTATAGAAATGATATAATTAATTTAAAATACAATACTTCCATTGACAATATGTGTAAATTGAGATTTTCATTTATTATTATTTTATTATTATTACAGATGTTTTATTTTTTTCAATTTTCAGCAAAATGGTGGTTGGTGATTCAAATATTAATAATATTATGAGTGGTATTGAAAATACCGGAGGTGTTAAACAACATAGCCATAAAAAGAAATTGAAACAAAGGTATTAAATAAATGATTAATCGTAACAATTCGTTGAATTGTATTTTGTTTGTGCGTGTGTGTGTGTGTGTGTTGTATGTAAGCGGTTGTATCATCGACTGATCAAGGATCGAATCATTGTTGAGATTGAAAAATTAATAAGAAATCACCATGTTTTTTAAGCCGTTTGGCAATTGTATTCGAAATTTTTTGGATTCTAGCCAAATTTTAATAGTTCTCAATAATAAAACATTGGACGTGTATTGCAAATAAGAATCAAGTTAACTTTCTATTTTACAATATACCCACAAATCGAATTTATTATCGAAATACTCGTTATAATATCAATATTTCTATTGTTTCTAGAACTTATATTGTTTATATAAGAGTTTTGTTTATGATTGTTATTAAAATAGTCATTATTTTTTTCAATTGGATATTTATCGCTTATCATTAAATAAAAAAGAAAGAAAACCTATATACTGGAAATTGGCCAAATTTATTTCATCAAGGCAAAAATTATAATTAGATTCAATGTACTTAGACTTTTTTCTCCCCTTCTTTATTTCGTTTTGCTTTTGCTTTCATATTAATTGTTAATTATTATTAATTATTGTATTTAAGATTTGATATAATAAAGAAATTGGGCCAAGGGACATTTGGTAAAGTGCAATTAGGTATTAATAAAGAGACTGGTCAAGAAGTGGCAATAAAAACGATAAAAAAATCAAAAATCGAATCTGAAGCTGATTTAATACGTATAAGACGTGAAATACAAATAATGTCATCTGTACATCATCCAAATATTATACATATATATGAAGTATTTGAAAATCGAGAAAAAATGGTACTTGTTATGGAATATGCAGCTGGTGGTGAATTATATGATTATTTATCGGAACGAAAAGTATTACAAGAAAAGGAAGCTAGAAGGATATTTCGACAAATTGCTACAGCATGTTATTATTGTCATAAACATAAAATTTGTCATAGAGATTTGAAATTAGAAAATATCTTATTAGACGAAAATAATAATGCTAAGGTTTTGATTGAATTCGATGAAATAATTGAAAAAAATTAATTAAATAAATTTCTAGATTGCTGATTTTGGCTTGTCAAATGTATTCGATGATCAACGATTATTAAGTACATTCTGTGGCTCACCTCTTTATGCTTCACCAGAAATCGTTAAAGGCACACCTTATCATGGTCCAGAAGTTGATTGTTGGTCATTAGGCGTATTACTTTATACTCTAGTCTATGGTGCAATGCCATTTGATGGGAGCAATTTTAAACGATTAGTTAAACAAATATCACAAGGCGATTATTTTGAACCAGCTCAACCTAGTCGTATGAATTTTTTTTATTTAAATATTAAATAAAAGATTTATTCAAATCAATATAAATTCTAGCTGCATCTCCTTTAATTAGAGATATGTTAACTGTTAATCCAAAATATCGTGCTAATATTGAGAAAATTTGCTCGCATTGGTGGGTAAATGAGAATTATGAAGAAGATTGTCTTGTAATTTCTGAAGATTTGGCTAATCAAACACCTGTAAGATTAGATTTATTATTGTCATTAGCACCACCACCACCCCAATTAGAGAGTGATAAACTTTTAGTTACCGATGATGTAATTTTCAATATATTTTTTTCTTTTTTTTGAATATATAGTTATAATTGTTTTGCCTATAGGTTGCTGAAGAGGTAAAGACTGATGTTGCCCCTCCAACACGATCCCAATCAGTTGGTAGTTTAATGGAATTGACCCATCCAGCTGAACGACGTATAAAAGAATTATTAAATGATGAGAAAATCTCACCAAAACGTAAATTAGAAACGACAGTTAGTACAGATCGTGCCAATTTAGATAAAGGTTTAAAACGTAAAGATAAAATAATTAAAGAAAATACAATAGCTGATATTACTTTACATGGTACAATACAAGAGAATATATCAATGGAAGATGCTAGTAATTTAAATAATTCATCATCTATACCATTAGATAAAAGTTTAACACAAACAATATCACGTGGTGATATGGATGTTGAACAAAATGATTCAATTACACAAATTGATCCGTCCTTACAAGGTGCTGCTTGTACTGAAATTTTAGAAGAAGCTAAAAAAGTTGAACCGAAAAAATCGAATAATAAAATTAAAAAGACTCTATCATCTAGTATTAGTAATAAAATATTGGAAGGTATTAATGAAATTCCTAGTCAAGAAAACGTACCTATTAATAATAATAATGATAGTGATAATGTAAATAAAGAAAATGCTGGTGATATCGCTCAAGAAATAAAATCGGATGGAAAAATTCTAGATGAACAAAAATCCGAAATAAAACCAACAACAAAACGAAAAACTACAACCACCAAAAAGAAAGTTTTAACAGATAAAAATGATAATGAAACAACAAAATTACCATCACCGCAACCGGAAGTAAAGAAACAAATTAAATCGGAAAATATAGAAAGTGAAGAACGTAAACAGTCACAGCAACAAGAAAAAGAAGATTCTAAAAATGCAGAAACATCACCACCTAAACAAATAGAACGAAGACGTTCTCGTATATTCGAAGCGGCTGAAAAATTCCAAAATATGATTAGTAGTCCAATAGAAACTAAACCAATAGCCGTTGATAAACCAAAGAAAATTATAATACCCGGTGTTAGTGTTGATGGTTTTAAGAAAGAATTTGAACGGAAAGCTAGTCTAACATCAACATCACCACCCAAAATTAAATCAGTTGCTACAAAGAAAACTTTAATAGATAAGCCGCAAAAAATAGATGTAGAAAAAGAAGAAAAAGTAGAATCTAATGTTAATAATGAAAAACAACAAGAACAAAAAGTTATTGACGATAAAACAAATGAAGATTTAGAATCTGAAACATCAAAGACTGTGATGTCGGACGATGAACGTAAGGAACGTGTCCGTAATGCTGTAAGTATTATATCAAGTGCCTTAGATAAAGAAGGAGCAAGAAAATCAAAATCGAGACCATGTTGTGTTCGTAAACCACCAGTACCATTTGGTGCTAGTGGACGATCGGCTAGTGTTAATATTGGTTTATTAACGTCATCACCATTATCACCACCAATTGGTCCTAAACCTTTCGTCAGACCTCAAGTATTCTATTTAATTATTGATTATAGCAATTTAAAAAACAATATTCTTTTATAGTTTGATAAACCATCTGAAGTTAAACAAGTGACAGATAAACCAGAACCACCGGTTGAAGAAAATCAAACATCATCAGCTGAAATTACATTAAAATCAGCAACATTGCCTAGAAGAAAAACAACGAAAGCTGAAATTCAATTGAATTATCCAACACCAAAACCAGCAACAATGGAATTTAAAACTGAGATGGCACATCCTATTTCAGCACCACCTAAAGTACAAACTCAACGTAGTGAAGTTGTTGTACCAGTTACCGGACATCCTTCACTCAATTTCAGGTATATAAATAAACTATTGAAATAATTATATCAATAATTTATTGATTCATTTTAGATCCTCCTCTTTGGAACCGGAACAATTGGCTAGAAATTCACCTAAAGAACACATTATACCGATTTCTTTTGAAAAGACTGAAACAACATCAGGAATAAATCGTGATAATGTTCAATCACCACCAACAAAACCACCGATGCCACGTCCATTTCAAACACAACAACAACAACAACAGCCACCATCAAAAACATTTCAAACGCAAAAATCTGGAAGTATTTCACGACAATCAACACAGGAATCCGATTCTGAAACTACAAGTGTTACTGGTGAACCAATTAAAAAATCACCACGTGAATATATTATACCAATTGCTGTGGAAGGTGGTGGTTATGTTACTCCAAGGGCTGGTAGTTTGGAACCTAGTGAAAGTTCAACAACAACTTCTAGTACTATTAAACGGCGAAACAATATAGGCCGAACAAAAAGAATGGGGTACTTTTATTATATTATTATTATTTAATTATTATAATTTTTTTGTAATTGTTTTTTTTCTTTAGTTCCTTATTGAGTGATCGTGATTCAGAGGATGATTCACAATATGGTAGTTTATATCGACATAGTTCCTTTGGTAAAGATAGTGATACTGAAGATTCACGTAAAGATACTCACCATATGCATCGTTTAAGAAGTACTCGTCCAAAACGTACACTATTAGAACATAATGATTCTCTTAGTTCTGGTGAAGAGGATGATGATGATGGTTTTGAAATTCTAACAGCTGAACATCTATTCTCCAATCTTTTATCAAGGGTATTTAATGAATAAATTATTTTTAAAATAATAATCATTTCGATTGATTTGTAATTAAGGTACGTGATTTGACTCAAAAGTTGAATGTTGAAGATGGTGGCCGGCCTGGTTTTCCTAGTAGTCGTCTTTTAAGTCATTTTGATCATGGTACGAATTTCTGGAATTTTCACAATCGTTTGAGCCCTCTATCAAGGTAATTAAATATTTAGAAAAATTTGAATAAATTTTCAAAAATATTTCCAACTTACAAGCTCTCAATATAACATTATTTATAAAAGGGAAATAGAGAAAATCCAGTAAGTTGTGTAAGATTATAGAATTAATATTGGAAAAAAATCGTATTCGATATTTTTTATTTATTAATTTTTTTTAATTTAATTTGTTTTAGACATACGATGTTGGGTCGTAGTTTGAGTAGAGATCGTGATACAACTAATAATTCAGTACCATGGCGTCGTAGTGTTAGTCGTGATTTAGCATCAGATATTGATAGTGTTTTCAATGAACAAAAATCAACAACCCCTAGAGGAGGTAAAATATTTTAAATTATAAAATATATTACGAGTTTTTCATTTTTTTTTTTTTTTTGGAACGGTAGTTTTTGTTGATGTGACACATACGTATAAATTTATACATTTTTCTTTTTCACTGTTATCCTAGATAAGTGACTGAAAGAGATTTTTTTTTTTCTTGACCCTTTGTAGATATTTTAAATTGCACCTATATAATTATTTTTTTTTTAATAATGTTTTTTTTTTGGAATAAGAATTTTTCTTCCGAATAACTTTAATAATTTTTCTTCTTTTTAGTTATTATTTATTATGTTTATTTATAATTTGGCATATTTTGATGTATTTGAAATGATTTTTCCTTCAAGGTAATATTACAAAAATTAATTCGTTGATACAGTATTGTGCATATAGAATTTGAATTTTAAGGATGAATAGTTAATAAAAATTTGTAGTTTAGATCAGATTTTTGTTTATAATAAGCCTATATTGAAAGGTAAGTTGTTGTTTTTCTTTTTATTATATTATAAATTTTACAAACTAATTCGAAAACTATAAAAGACTAGGGTCATAATTATTTATTATTGGGAATAATAATCGATTTGGGTCAGTATTAATATTTGCTTTTAACAAATAGTTGGGGAAAAAAAATGCATGTATTTTTTTTGGGGTGAAAGGTGCACAATATTGTAACCGAATTAACTGATAATTGAAAGAGAAAAAAATTAATAAACCTAATTAAGATAATTAAAATTTGGTTGATGATAAAATACATCAGGATATACCAGGCATACAAAACAAGAGCATGGCCGTGACAGTGTTGTGGTTGCAGCGCGAGTGCGTGTGACGGTGCATGTGCCCTGTGGACCGGCCACCCAGAAAGGCACCCACTAACTGCCTGGCTACCTGCTACAACACAGACTCGGTAGGCTGCATGCACACTAATTCATCCAAACATCATTTTTTTCCATTATAGTTAATATTAAATCAATTAAAACCATTAAATCGATCGAATCATTGTAGGTTTTTATTATTGATGTTATTATCATTATTTTAATTTATTGTTTTATCTATCAATACATTCTATAATTTTATTTTACACAAACAAAAAAAAAGCATGAGCAAGCTGTAGATTAGAGACTTTTTTTTAAATGTTTTTGCGACTAATTTTTGTTTTTTTTTTTATGTTTGATTTCAAGCAGCTGCAGATGTTTTGTGCCAAAAAATCCACTAACAATTTAAGGTAGGTACAGGTCTTGTTGTTGTTTTTTGGCTTTATGTTGATCGTTGTAGTTTCTTTTTTTTTTCGTATTAAAGACTTTTTTTATTATTGTTTATTAAAGAAAATGTATGATTTTCAGATAAAAAATCGAAGAAAGAAAACCTTAATTTAGCAGATTTAAATTTCAAAAATATTAAACTATCCGATGAAGATGCTTTAGCGCTATCATATTTAACACCAGGCCTATCGAGACGTATACAAAAACAACTATTCTCACAATTACCACCTTCAGAATTAAGAAAATTACAACGGACTCTATCAGCATCTTGTAGTAATCAATTAGAAAATGATGATATTAAAGATAGAAAGTTTGTTAGAAGATCAGTTGATAGATTATCATCATTACCACAAACAACATTACGCAAATATCAAGAGAATTATTTAAAAGATGATGGTGATACAAATTGTAATACATTAAAATCGAATTTACCAATTAAAACACATTCAAATTTAGATAATGATTATGATTTGAATTATAATAATCAACGACCGAAAACTAGTCGATCATTATCGTTACGTGAACCGAAAATTTATAATAAAAGTCCTGAATCGAGTCTATCAGAAAGTTTATCACGTAATGATGATAATTTATCATCATCGTATAAAAAGGATGATAGTTATTCAACGGATAGTTATTCATCATTATCTCGACCATCGTCATATACTAAATATTCATCAGATTCATCTAATTTAAATAGATATTTAATTAAACCTGAAACTAAAAAACCAACAACAACAACATCACCGAGAAGGATATCGCGATTTTTACGTCCTGACTTTTTCGATCCACCAAAAGATGATAATATTATTATTAAAGATAAGAAAGAACGTGAATTAGAGACACAGAAAGTGTTGAAAGAGATTCGTGATAAACGTAAATCACGTTTTAGACGTGAACGTTCACAATCACGTGAAAAAAGTTTAGAAAAATCTAATAAGAGTGATGAGAAAATTGAAGATATTGTACAAACTGTTGATTTAATTAAAGACACTGATTTATTATTGAATAATGTTTCTAATAATATTAAAAATTTGGAAAATAATGTTAAAATAGTTCCTGATTATGTTAATGTACCGACCACGGAGGATAAGATAAATAATAATAATAATAATAATGAAATAAAGGAAGAAACTAAAATTCATGATTATGTTAATGTAAAATCAACGGAAACAACAACAGCAACAAATGATGGTGTTATAAAAAAAGGAAAAATTTCACGTTTGGTCCGACCAAAAAGCTATCCAATTGATAATTTATTAGAAAAAGACAGAAATGTAGCAACATTGACAGAGAAAGAATCAAAAATTAGTAGATTACGTAAAGGTTTCGTACGGCAATGTTCAAAAGAACGTAATGATAATAGTAATAAAACAAAAAATGACCCAAATGATAATAATAATAATAAAACAGTGAATGAAGATGATAAAGGGCATAAAAATAAATTATTGTTATCAATTGAGAAAAAATTGGAGAAATTCCGTTCAAATAATAATAATAATAATAATAATAGTAATGTTAAGGATGTTGATGATAATAAGATGAAAAAATCTGGTGTCGAGAATGCAATTCGTAAATTACGTGAACAAAGTTTACCTAGAAATTTAGAACATTGTACTGAATCTAGTTTAATAAAACGTGCTGTATCTGTTGAAGATTTAACAAATATAAGCAATAAACCATTGCAAGCTTCAAAGAAATCGGTAACGAAAATTCTTGGTTTATTTAAAAAATATGAAGATCAAGAAAATAAAAAGAATGATAAAATTATTAAGAAAAAGAAAACGAAAAATAATGACGATCAAAAGATTGATAATGATTCAATTAAAAATAATTTAGAACGTCCTCGTTCATTATTATTAGATCGTATGAAAACAACAAAAAGTGATAGTGTTGTTAATGATAAAAGTATTAAACAAAGAACATCAAAACTACCAGTAAATTCTTCATATCGGCGTAGTTTGAATTTAGAAAATATTACTACAACTGAACCACCGAAATTTTATAGAAATCCTAATGAACAAACAAAATTAGATCGTAAAAATTTAAAATTAGATCTATCGAAAATATCAATCAGAAATAATAATAATAATAATAATAATAATAATAATAATAGTGATGATGGTAAAAGTTTAGAACCAACACCTGGCAGTAGTTCTAGTAATAATCAATTGAAGAAAGAGTATCGTAATTCATCAACAACAGATGAATCAATGTTTCTATCACCTGATGAGAATTTAAGTTGTGATTCATGGTCGATATGTTCCGATTATCATACACAAGATTTATTATTATCACCAATAACAACAACAACTACTACTACGACAACATCACCATTATCACCGATAAGAAATGGTAGTTATATTTGTTCAGGTGATGAAAATGAATCGGTAATTGATCGTATACGTCGAAAGAGTTTCTATACACGTTTCAATGAAAAGAAACGTATACGTAAACCTAGTTTAACAAGAAATTATAAAGATTTAGATTTATATAGAGAAACATATAAAACACCAGATTATGGTTCATTAGATCGACATCCATTATCAACGTATGAATATAAACCAATAATACGTCGTTCTAGTTTTGTATCACCAATAGAACAACAAAATAATCAACAACAACAACAACGTGATTATAAAATGTATTCACGAAGTTCATCATTAATGAATGATTATGTTAATGTACCAAATCGTTATCAAACATATAATTCAAGAATTGGCCGGCCAAATGTAGCAATTTATTCTGATTCTGAAGATAATCATATGGATGATTTATTATCAACTAGTGCAAAATCGAAAAAGTAAGTTGTTTTTTCTCCCCTTCTTCTTCTTCTACTTCTAAATTATTATTATCGTTTGATTTTTTGATTTTTTATATTAATTTCTTGTTTAATAAAAGCATGTGAAACACATCCATGATAAAAACGTTTATCATCACGAAATTCCGGTGCTATTGGATTACTAAACCAACCATAATATTGATTAGCTGTTATTGGCCATCGTATTTTATCTTTCCAACTTCGCTCAAATGAATCTTTTAATTTTTCATATAAATCTTTATTAACAGTTGATAAATCGACAAGATCATATTTTGAATAGAATTTACCAGTAATTGCTTGTTCTAAAAATTTTTATTTTTTTTCATAATTATTATTAATTTAAATGAATGATTTTTTTAATAATAACCATTGAAATTATAACGATAATTCTCATAAGGCCGAAAACATTTCTCTTCTTTTATAATAGCTTCGGTTAAAAAGCGAATTTTTTGTGTGGACAAACTCATAATTTTTGACAACTATATTTATTGATTTATGTCAATTTTCTTTCAATATACAGGTACAGTTCACAATTTCAACAGCCATCCAGATTGTGTAATAGAGTTTCAATATCACCAACACTTGATAATTTTAATAATAATGATAATAATAATAATAATAATAATAATAGTAGTAGCCGTAATAGACGTGCGTCTTCCGTTCTATCAAATTCTACCTCTCCTGCATCTCCTGAACCTGTTTAAGCTCAAAAATAAAAACCTAAATCGTTTCCCATTATTTATAGGTTTGTTAAATTTTGGAAAAAAAATCATATCGATCCAATAATAATATAAATATCTGTTAAATTAAGGTTTTTGTCTCTTTTGCCTTCGATTATTTAGGTTTTTTTTTTTTCAAATAAAAAACAAACTACTGTAGATAAATAATGTAATATTTATTATCGTAAATGTTGTTTGCTTTTCTTTCTTTTGTTTATTTATTTATTTTACAACTTGATTAGAAATTTTGAATTTGGTAAATTATTAATTTTTTTTTTTTTATTACAACGAATAATGAAATTATTCGAAATTTTAGATGAATCGAAACAAATTATATTGTTAATTGAGTCAATTTTAACTTGTTATTAACTATATTGAGATTAAGAAAAATCGAAAAATAATAATAATGAGTAATAAAATAGTTGTTCAAGTTTTAATAATTTTAAAAATTAGATTCTTTTTTTTTTGGTTTTGTTTCTATTGGAAAATATAGAAATAATGTTGTTTAAAGAAACATGTAGTGTTTACTCATTTAGGTTGAGTTTGTGTGGAATTGTTAGAGTTGTATGTTGAATTTTTGTGATTTTATAAAAAAAAAACCTACATTAAAGTCTTTATATTTTATATTGTTTTTTGTATGAAATAGTGTGGAACACTGCTTTATCGTCATTTTTCCAGGAGAGGGAGAGATTGTTTTCTATTCTTGATTGTTAATAAATTGTAATTTTTTTTAGGCTAGCGCCCATTTAAGACTCTTATTCTTAGGTTTTAGGATTATTTTCTATGCGTTGATTATCGGGAGAAATTTCCAATAGTAATTCAATTAATTGCACGTTCTTAACGTAATTGTTTATATAATTTGAAAAGTGATTGATGAAACATAAACAATAATATCGCAACAAATTTGAATCAAACTTAAATATTTGGAAATAATGATTATTATAATGAGGGTTATCGTGGCGCATCCACCAATTTTAGTGCGTAGTGTATACGAAAAAAAAAACCACGCATACTTATATTCAAATATTATAATTTTTATTAAAACATAAACCGATTAATATATTCTGTTAGATACACGAAATTCTTAAAATAAAATCAATCCTCAAATTAATTAAAATAGAAAAACTAAAGTAACTCGTCTTGTTATCAATAAAAGCAAAAAAAAAAACAAATGAAGCTATATAATTAATATTCGTGTAGAAATACATATAAGGCAATATAACATGCGCAGTTTCATCCCCGCGAACACCCTAACAATATTATTATTACCTTCAGGTTCATATCAAAGGTCACAGAATCCAGTTGGGATCTTGTCGTATTATTGAGCGTCATTTCCCTTTTCGTCGATTTGTATTTTGTGCTGGTGCAATTTTCAAAACGAAACAAAACAAACAAACAAAAAAAAGATGAAAATTATATTAGATAGAACTCAATTTCTGTTCATATTAATCTCATATATTTTATTTATAGAAGGTAAGTAAGATAATTGTTTATTATTGTTGAGTTTAAATTAAATTAACTCAGGAATCTTTTTTTTTTCAAATATCAATATATCGATTCCAATTCAATATTTAATACAAAAATATTAAATTTCTTATTGAATTCAATGAAGTGAAATCAACTCATTTAGAGGCAATTTATTATTAATCGCTTCGATTGCACTAATTTCCGTTTCGTTCAGTTCAATAATATAATAAATATAATTATCGATCTTGGATTCGAGAATAAAATGATTCTACAAACTACGTTATTTCAATCTCAATCTTTATAGAAACTTTTTTCAGGTACTACAGCATCAAATCTGTCTTGTTATCAATGTATCCGGAATACAAACACCGAATGTTTACCATCAGATTTATTACCATGTCCTGAACCATCAGATCGTTGTGTAACGCAATTTTCCAAAAATTGTAAATTAATACAGAACTCTAAACAAATAGTAATAATAATTATTATTATATTTTTTTTTAGCGGAAAAGAAATTCTCCATAAAGCGCGAATGTGGTCTAGGTCCTTGTGGTTTCGATGATCCAATGATAACAAAAGGTTTAGGTTTTGATAATTGCGATCAAAATCGTGATGAATATTTCTGTATTTCATGTTGTCGTCAAAGTGGCTGTAATAAAAATTTATCGGTGAAACTAGCTATACCTTCAGTCATTATAATGATTATTATTCCGTTTATAATAATTGAAATGTTGTAATGTTTAAATAAATTCAATTATAATCAATTGTTTTATTATAAAATTCTTTGTAAGACAAAAAAACGTGGAATTTTGTGAAGATTTCAAATAATTTACAATAATGGACGGATTATCTCCAAAAAAGTGATAAAAACTATAAAAAGTTATAAACTATATTGAATATAATTGTTGCGAACACAAGACTAGTGCCTATCCTTAAACGATCATGTCCAGACTGTAAAAAAATAATAAAGTTATCAATATTAGAAATCTTAAAAACAATCTTGAAATATCTTACAATGATGTAATAATTACAACGATCTCCTTTACAACATTCCGAACATTTCCAATCTTGATACCAGATATGTGTACATGTTGGCATATTAGCACGACGATATTTTTCACAACTTTCTTTACTTGCACAACGTTTCGATATGTAATATTGTTTTAAAGCACCTTGTTGCCAATATGGTGTACTACCCCAACTAATTTCAGTTAAACAAACATCCTCTTCTGGTTCACATATTTTTATTTGTCTTATACATTTCTCAGAATTATCTTCTTGCCGTTCGCATACATAACATTCCAATGAACACACTATAATCGAATTAAAAATTACAATAATTACTATAACAATAATTTTTAGGTTAGGTTAGTTTAGAATAAGAGGAAATTTTTGTTTACCTGTGGAAATCGTTGTCATTATGATAAGATAAATTGATAAGGCACTGTAATATTCCATTTTTTTTCGTTATTTAATGTTATCAATTCAATAAATTAAAGTAATACATGTATGATACATAACCACACCCACCTTTCAACAACAACAAACAATTGGGATGTCCTGCAGTCCTGCGCAGTAATTTTGATTGTTTTGAAAATCAATTTTTCTGTTATAGAGAATATTTGTTGAATGAAACTATCAAC
>JAZBGX010000668.1:0-27021 GCA_037414775.1 Zonitis immaculata | reverse complement strand
AATGTATATATAAAAAAATCACAAAAGAAGCAATTGATACCATTGACTATATGAATATTGATATAGTTTTATTATAATAAGAATGTAATTTTTTTTTTTTTGAATTTGATTTAATACAATGCGCCGGTTTTTGCGACGTCGCAATATGTTTAGTCAATTGTAAAATTATTGAACGTATTGAATCATTATTTTATGTTATAAAAGGTTTTTTTATTACTTTTTAAAAAATAAAAATTAGCACTTTTATTTTCGAAATCGTCATAATTATCAGTTATACATAATATCTATAGAACAACATAAAACTAATAATTACTGTCTATAAATACATTACCGAAATTCTAAAATTTACCAAATTTTTGAATAAAATAACAATAGAGGGTTGTATTTTTTTTTGTCAATAATAAATCAATTTTTGACAGAATAAGGACAAATATCGGAACGCCACTGGTTATAAATGACAGAAGGTATCCATTAAATTACAAATTAACAATAATAAACGATTACCTTTAATATTTTGTTGTTTTTAAACACAAATTTTCAAATTATTTGTTGTTATTCATTGAATTTTTATTAATAAATATAAATATAAACAATACAAGATCCAACAGATATCTTCCTCGAATCACCAAGATTTCTCATACAAACATTATAAATATATAAGTAACTAGAAATTAAATAGATTATACTGCGCATGCGAATCAATTTGAAATGTTTTTGCCCAATCAACAAATTTTTGAATTCCATTAATTAAATAAAAAACAAATTTACGATAATAAAAAACATTTATTCTAGCATACAATTATTATTAGGCAGTTGATAAATATTGATACAAATCTTTCATTACAAAAACAGTTGGTTTTTTTTTTTTTTTAACCTCAAATAGGTCTGTATTTACTGCATGAGACAGCCTGGAGAACATAATCTACGTTATATATTATATCGACATATGGTACATTGAAATTATTTGTTTTTTATTTTATTTTTAGAGCCTATGAAACATTTTTTTGTTTGTTGTTGAATTAATTCTTAACAATTCATGGGTCTTAGTTAATGCTTAGGAGGAAAATAAACAAATTAGTGATTAATATATACAACACCAAGACCCATAAGCCGTTTAAAAGCGAATAAAAGCTTAAAAACTAATATAATTCAGTCTGACTGTAGGGAGAAAGTCTGTATTTAAAGCCAGAACTGATCGGATTTTTCTTTTTTTTTTTGTTCTTTTATCTCTCAATTCCTATGGTATACAAATTTAATTTTTGTAATTTTGTTCAAACAATTGCACATTACTTTTTTCAATATTGCATAACGTACATTTAAAAAATAATTATAAATTAAGAAAATACTTGGCAACCTACAAAATAAAATATCACTTTTATGAGATTAGCTATATAAATGTTTGTTTATATAAAATAAAAATTGAGTGCAGGGTGGCATAGGCCATTATCAACATTCAGACTAGAAATTAGCTTGGCACACCCCAATATTTGTCATGCAACACGCATCACACATAAATTTATCTGATTCATTCTGGACAATGTTTTTAATATTGTACTTATCCAATTACAGTCATAATTTGAATATTGTTTCAACTATCTTTTCATTTCAATAGCCACATTCCAGTATAATACAAGTTCAATACTATCATAAAAATAATACAATGATAATAGGAACATTAATATTATCGGAGTAATGGACTTTAGTAGCCATTTTGCCACAAACTCGTTGATATTTTAGGAGGGCAACAAAGTCTTGAACGGATATAACATTTACTATTCTAAATAGAGAATACAACAACAACTCAATATTGGATCGGGAAATAGGGAAATTACAAATTACATTTAAAACACAGATATTATCTCCTTCCTTTGAAATAAAGATTTGCATTCAAGCATATTCTTCTCAATCCCTCAAACGCTAGTTAATGTTTTTTTTAAAAAAAATTTTTTCGTACAACTATATATAACCTTTTTTTGTTAATTTTTATTTTTTTTAAAAAAAACATCGTAAATTGTAAAAATACAAAAACACCACTGGTGTCACAAAAATTATTAATAAGTTATCACACAATAATTATTAATATCTTTGGATCATAATCAATTAATTCTAATCGTATGAATAACATGTTGAAATAATTTTTTGACACATCTACCAGTTATTAAAAAATCAAGGCCTCTTCCAAAATACAATCATAAATCAAAAATATACTAAAATAAAATTATTATTATCATTATTATTATTATTATAATAAATAATCGGAAATTATTTGAAATTACTATAGCAATTTGTGCGTTTTTGGCAAATATTATTAATAATAATTAAACCATAACAAAAGCCTCTTTACCACAAAATAAAAATGGATATTGATTTATCATTGTTTGTACAATATCTTCTAAATACGGTCGCATTTGTTCAAATTTTCCCATATCACTAAATTCAATCGGTAATAAAGTTGGCCACCAACAAATTGCCAAATTTTTACTATCCATATTGTTTAGTTTTGAATTTTCAGCAACTCTAGAAAAACAATTGTAATTTTTATAATTATTAAAAAAAATAAAATCTTAAACATACTTCACGAAATGTTGGAATAAGAATTTCAATACTTGAAAATTGACAGGAGGTAGTTTATCTAACATACTTCGTAATGCTAAAAGACGACAACTTCTATCTGTTTTAACTTCAACATTACCTGTCGTTGTTGCCATTGGTTTAATTCGTGTACCTGCAACTAAATTATTTATAACAAATATTTGTTAATATCTAGATATTGAAAAAAAAAATTGAATAGACTTACTTGCTATATCTTCTAATTCGGCCATAACATCTTCTTCAAATAATGGTGGGAGTTTCTTTGATACAAAGTCTTTTAGTGCTGTTGCTACTGCATTAACAGGTATATCTAGTTCATGAATTTCTACGTTAGAATCTATAATAAAAATATATTTTAATTCAGATCAAATCTTTGCAATAAAATTATTAACCTTCTTCAAATTTCTGGAATAGTAAATCAACATGTGCTCGATTACCAGGTACTCGATAAATACCTTCAGATTCTAAACCTTCACTTTCAATAAATTTAACACATTTCTCTAAGAATATTGGAATGTAATTTTTCTCAGACTAAAATTAAATGATCGATTATTATACTTACAATTAATATAATAATTAACAAATTAAATTGATATACTTGAATGAAATCGGAAAGTTTTGATGGTACAGATGATAATGATAATGCTTTTTGTTTAATTTTTTGTTGTTTCTTCTTATCTCGTTCTTTTTCTTTATCAGCAACTTTACGTAATTTCTCTTCTTTCAAACGACGTTGTTTCTCTAATTTTGAATCATCTTTAGCTTTTTGTTTCTCTCTTTTTCGTAATTTTTCACGTTCTGAATCTTTCATTTTTGGCAATACTCCAAACTTAAAATAATAAATAATTTTTTTTGATAAATTTTTATTATAATCAAAAATTAACAATTACCATTGGAGAATTATTATCCCTTGGTGATGATACATCTAAACTTGATTCATCATCATGCATAATACCATATGAATTTGGTTTTATTGAAAATACATCTGGCGAATTCAACTGAATATTTAAATTGTGTGTATTGTGCATTTCAGGCACTCGTTTTTTCAAACTAAATGAACGTTTCTGTGAGAAACGTTTACGACTATCTGCTGTTCCAGTTGTTGGCTGTTCTGGATCACTACCCTCTGATGATTCGGAATTCGACTCGCTCCCAACTAAATTATATAAATAATTATTGCAAGTTTTATTGAAAAAATTAGTAAATAAGAAATTATAAAACATATATAATATACCATTTGTTTTTTCTGGATCAACTTCCACATGTGAAGCTGAATGAACTGATGGTAATGTAAAACCACCAAGTTGTGGTACTCTAGGTGGCTGTACTGGAATAGCTGTACGTTTTTTACGTTGTCGCTTATGCGTTCCAGATTTTCTATTTACTTTCGAATAAACCTCACTAGCTCTTTGTCTTCGTTCTAAACTACTCCATTCACTATCCGTATCTGAATAAGCTGTAACAAATACTAAATTATCATTAATCTGTTATTAATTGATGCTTAAATTAGTTTTATATAATTACCCCCAAAATATATCTCTCCGTAAAAAATAATTTCAAAAATAAAATAACGGGGATTAATGTGTATTTTTTTCTTTTAACAAGAAAATTATTGAAAAAAAAAACTAAACGAGAAACAAACACTTACAAGGTTGTCCTTTTTCACGTCTTTGGCGTAATTTAGATTTACCACTAACAGCATCTTGTACCAATGTATACATATATTCAGCATCTGGTGGATACATGTTGTGTACGACATCTTTAACCTGCGCATATTCACATCCTAAATCAACTACTTCTGGTGTGGCTAAAGGAGCATTTCCAAAATTAGTATTGCGAAAATCTTTGCCACTTACATTCATCCTAGCTATAGCTTCCGTAACAATTGAATAATTTTTCAGATTCAGCTTTCCTGGTTGCTAATGTAAGAAATTAAAACAATTAAAAATATAAGAATTATAAATAATTGATAGAAAATATTTACTTTCAATGTCTGGGATATTCCTTTTGGTCGTGATTCAGATACTGTTACATGTCTTCGGCCAGTTGTAAACGCGTGTTGCCCATAGCTATTCCAAGCACTGCCCGAAATTGATACAGGAGGATCGCCTTCACCATCTCCAAAATAGAAAGAAAAAATTATCACATTACTAGTCATAAAAATAAAATTAATTTGTCAAATAAATAAAAAACAAAATAATAATAATAATAAATGGTGATTTTCGAAAATATAACTGAAGTGGTAATATGTAATTTACAAATCACCTGAATCATGAGTTGCAAGAGATTCTCTTGATCCGCTTATGTCAGCTGCACGAATTTATTACAATAATAATTAATAAAACGATGTTTGTTTATTATCCATAAACAATATTCTACTTACAAGTTATTTCATCTAAACTTGTTTGTGATGCTGATAAGATAGGTCCACGTTTAGATACACGTGAAATTAATGGATGATCGGGTGGAGCTGGTTCTGGTGGTGTTGTTGGTGGTGGGTAAACTTGAAAGCCTTCAATTTTCAAATTATTAATAAATAAATATTTCAAGTAAGTTAAAATATTATTTGAAATCTTTTACCTTGATGGATTTGATGTCGTTTTTTCGATGTTATATCACCATTTTCATTACCGTACATATAAATATGTGAATATTTGTCACTATGATCACTAGAACTCAGTCTTTCATCAGGACCATTCAGTTCATAATTCTCACTTCCACTTCTAAACAAATATCGATATCGATTTAATTTTCAATTGAATCAAAAAACAAACAAAATAAAAATACCCATCGTTTAATTTTAATTGGTAACTTTCATGTCTAGGTGGTGGTAAAGGATGTCCATGACGTTGTGATCGTGGATGTTCTAAAGTACCTTCACCACTATCATCTAAACCTGATGGTTCTTCCATATGGAATGCTTGTTCAATTTCTGGTTTTTTCTCCCATACTTCTTTGAAAAACGGAGTGAAAAATGCAGCTAAATTTTAAATATAATTAATTATCAATTCAATAATTTTATTGAATAGAATATTATTACTTTTTTGTTGACTTGATGATGATGTTGTCATAAAATGAGCATGTAAACGATCAGCTGTTGCATTGCCTTCTGTTATTAAAAGATGACTTAAATCATTATTGAAAAACGCATTGGCACCACCAGAATCAGTAACAGCTAATATTTGAATTGGTAAATTTGGAATGTTCATAGAAAAAGCACTAAAAAACAAATACATGGAATTTGTTAATAGATATAATATTGTGAATATTATAAATCACCAACTTTAAAGTAGCTAAAGAGGCTTTTCGTTTGGTTGAATAAACTAAAATAAAACCATGTACAAGTTCATCTCGGAATGCATTTGCTCCATGGAATGATGATACAATCACTTCAACTTTTCGTTTAGAATCACCTAAAAATGTTTCTAAAATAATACTGCGTTCAGCTGATAGGAAACAACATTGATGTGATAATAACGGTGTTAGAACGTTTTCAACAGAATATGAATCTCCACAGAACATACACATTATAATTCTACAAACATCAATAATTATTATCATTATTTTTTGCAAACAATCAAAACAATTATTACCTGATATCAGGTTCAACACATTCTATTACGGATTGATAAATATTTAAAAAACCTGCCCTATGATGGATACTTTGAATTAATTGATGTAAAGCATCAGATACTAATTGTTCTTCTGTAATTTGATCTAGACAAACATCCATAAAAGGACACTGTAAACTATTTAAAAAAAAAAACATGCTCAATTTTTTGTTATTATTTTAAAAGTAAAATAATTTTACCTGTCAGCTAAACTTTGACCTTCTTCTCTCAATTTTATCACATCTTTTTCTTCAATATATGAATCTTGTAAAAACATTAAAACAATTGGTAAACCTTGAAATGGTAATTTATCTTCTTGTTCCAAATTTGATAATAAAGTTTTTTCTAAACTTTCACGTATATATTCAAAGGATTCAGCATTTGAATATACACAAAAACTACCATGTGGCACAAAATCAGCTGTTCTAAATGAATTATGTGGTAAACTAACATCACCATTTATAATTCTATAATCTAAACTGTAAAATTGACAGTCTATCTCATATTCATCATCTTCGCATTGAGCCTGAAATAATTATAAATTCAAATTATTTAATAATGAAAATTTTGAATAATAAAATTACTCGAATTTTTGCTGATAAATTTTCAGCTAAATTATCCGCTCCTAATATAAGAAGATGAAGCTGATTATTGTCTGAACTAAGCAACCACTGATTACTATGATTCCATGATGATGGTCTAATTGTATCGAAGAACAATAATTACTAAAGTAGTTATTTTTAATTTAATTGACAATGAATACCTGTGAACTTTTGTAGCTAAAATTCGTTCAATTAAAGCATCCATACAATTAGGAAATGCTGGACAATGTTCACGTATTGGACAATGTATAAAACCTAAATGCTGAAATAACATTAATTTTCGGTCTTGATCCAAACGATCCAACATTTTATATCTGTCAAATATTGAAAAAGACAGGGATATAGACAACAAATCATACATTTTCAGATTTATAATTATAATTACCGAAAATCATCTTGTAAAACATCAGTAATTTCTTTAATATCATCTTGTGTTATTGTACCAGTTGGTGCAATACTTTTAAAATGATAAAATAAATCTGCATGTTCTAGAAGTAATTCCTATAATAAATTTTCGAAATATTATTTTTATTAATTAAACGGTTTCAATGTTTATTTAATTTACTTGAAAATTATGTTTGGCATTTTCAATTAATTCTCGTTGATGAGCATCATATATTTGCTGGCAATCATGTTCAGATAATGCTTCAAAACATTCCCTTCCCATAAATAATACACGAACTTCAGATAAATGTTTACCAGGTGTAACGTAACCAGTATCTTCCAATAATTGTTTGAATTGTTTCTTCCATCTAATTTTAAATAAAATTAATGAGAATGATAATTTATTGAGATTCTAAATAAAACTAAATTACCTCTTTGGCATCCTAGTGTTTTTGTTAGCACATGAATGGAAAAATGTGAAAGATTATTAGTACACATATGTTTTGACTGTTAGAGAAATTATGAACAATTAACACAAATTAGAAAATACTTTTTATGATAGGAAGAGAAAAATAATCAGAGTAGCCGTTTTTTTCGTAAAAAAAATATTCAACAATATTATCAATCCTTCAGCTACACTGAAGTAAAACAAAATCTTTTTTTTTTAAATACCAATTGTATAAAAAAAAATTTTGCTTTATTATAATGAAACATGTATTATAATTTAAACCCAAATTCCCAATGTTTTAATTTTTTTTAATAAATAAATAAAAACAAATCATACTCTAATCTTTTTTGTTCCTGTTGCAGAACATTGATGTGGTTTTTGAATACAGTTTCAGCATCACTTATTTCTAATACATCAAATGGTATTCTAGTTTCTTCATTATCTGAGTCTAATTCACATTCAGTCCATGGTATATCTTCAGAGCATTCGTAAAAATATTGATTGAAATCTGGATGAGATTTCAGATACTGCTGGATTGATGGCCAATCACTAAAAAAGAGGGCAAATAATATTTAAAACAAATAGAATAAAATTCGGTCAAATATTACCTATCAGTTAGAGTATTTATATCAGGGACTAGTTCATGTAAAACATCAGGCAACATTTCCATAAAATGTGCAATACGTTTAGCTAATTGTTCATCTTTTAATTTCTTTATATGTCGCCTAAACAGCCTTTGTGTACCATCTAAACCAAATAATTGAACAAAATATATCCATTCTTTGTGTGAATTCAATTTCTTAACTGTTTGTGACCATAATGCACGACAATCAGTTACATGTAATTTAATTAATCGTAAAAATGCATCACTAGCAGCATCCATTAATTCTTTACGTGCACGTGCTGCTTCATTATATGGTATTATTTTTGATCTAACTTTACTACGATCAATTATTTGTGCCAATAACATAAATGCTAATTCAACATTGATATTATCATGGGATGATGTTTCTATTAATGGTATAGCACCTTTATATTCTTTTCTTTGTAATAATTTATCAGCTTCACGTACATATAATTCATTAGCATCATCATGTTTTGTTGTTACAAATACTATTGGTTTTTTAGTTTTTATTAAATTATTTAATATGGCTGCTATTATTTCAACTTGTTTTTCTAATGAACGACTTGGCACAATACTAACATCAAATACACAAATAAAACCATCTATATTTAATTTGCCATCTGGTAAAACTTTCTGTTCATATTCTTTTTCTATTCCCAATTGATTCTTACATATATACATTAATTTTTCAGCTGATGTTATTTTAGTTGCTGCACAACGTTTGATGTAAGGTTCCATTTTACCGCCTAAAACAATTCCAATAATTATCTCAAATTCTAATATTATTATTATTATTATTATTATCATTATTACCTTTAAATGGTTGAAATGATGCATCATCTATAAATTCAGTTTGTTCAATAACACTAAATTGGTAATCTATACCTTCTTCTGATGTCTTTATAACATCACCCCAATATAAAAAATGATCGTTGTTAACAACACGACCACTAAAATCCGTCTATAAACATCGAAAACATTTTATATCGTTTATATATGGTTTTATTTTCAAAATAATTGATAATTTACCTGACTTAATACAGAAATGTGGTCCACATTATAATCATCAGCATGTGATCTCATAAAACGATTACAAAGACATGATTTACCAACACCTGCATGACCTTTATCTTTTTCCATACCGGATAAACCGACAACGGAAACATTAATAGTACGTATTGTATCTGCTTTTCTTGCCATTTTAATTTTTAATTATTATCAACTTTTATGTAACATAATTTTGATGATATACCTGTAATTAAAATAAATAACTGTTTGATTTATAAAATGGAGGTGTTGTTTTTTTTTTTTTTGGTTAAACTTCATTAAACAAAAAAAATTTGATTGATAACAATATGGAAATATTGTTTTGAATTATTTCGTTGGTGTTTTAATGAATGTACTTCGTTATGGTTAATATTAGCGTGTGTGTAATGTTTAATTTTAATAGAGAATATTAGATGTAAGTTACTGAAACTAAATGAATAAATGTCGTAATAGAAGGCGTTGATTGACAATTGAATTACAACAAATAATACAAAAAATATTTGATTAATTATATGTTTATACTAAAGATATAAATGATTAGAATCAAATAATATGAATTCCATACGTTTTTGTAGCACATTTTACTATTAATGTGTTGAAAAACAAGAGATATGCCATTCCATAATTGACCTGTCACAAGTTGAAGTTACACCAAAATAAATTAATGATATTTAATTCACTTTATTTAAAATATTTTTATAATATACGATTTTCTAGCTATTGATTTGTTTTCAATAAAAATAACAGATTAAATATTGTTATCTATAACAAAATACGACACTGTCAAACTCACATAACTGCCGACCACCCACCGCCTTAGCTAGACGCCATTACAATATTGGGGGATCTGGGGTTTGAGAGGAGAGCGACTGAAACGCTCAATAGTGATTCTTATGTTGTTAATCATCAAAATTGAATGAATAACTGTAAATAAATGAAAAACAATTATTTAAAATAATTTCACAAAAACAACAATCATCAATAATACGAAAAATAAACGTAATTTATTTATATAATAATTGTACGGGAGGAGAAATTCAAATAAACCGCCGAATTTCATTTACTGTCACTATGATCGGATATTGAATTTTTTTACCGTTGTCTGCAAAATAATTAAAAAAAAAAAATTAATTAAATTAATACAGTCGCATAGTGGAGAATCAATATTCTTACGAAAACATCAATGGAAACTTGGAAAAATTATAGAGAAATTAATCTAGTGACGTCATATATAAATATATACACTTACACAGGTGGTTATTCCAAACAATCAAAATAACAATTATTGATTAGAAACTAATAAAACCAGTTTATTATCAAAAATTTCAATTGAATATTATTTTTTTTATGTGAATCTACTTTATCGAAAAAAAAAATTGTTAAATTATAAACGTATAGATGGTGTTAAATTATTACGTTTCATTTGCCATCTTGTGAATTTGGAAAGAACAACTGAAGAATATATTCATTCTGATTGGTCCGAAACTACCAATCAAACTGTGGTCAATTTTTTTCGTTAATTTTACCAATTTCTAGTATCCGTGAGATTATTTCCGTAAAATTAATTCAAAAAAGAGGAGATAAATATACATGTTAATATTTTAATTTGTTTGAGAACGTTTTGGATTGTTGAAAAAAAAAACAAAAACTAGCCAGACAATAATTTTTTTTTACTTGTAAAAATGTAATAGTTAGACTCTGTACGTACAGATGGTGTTGAATTAGTTACATTTATATCGCCATCTTGTGAATAAACGGTTCACAATCTTATTGGACGAAATGTCACATGATTATTTTGTTGACCAATCAAATGGTTTTATACGATCGCATATGTATTTGGTCTTTTTTTCAATTTATTCTAGTAAACAATGGAAAGTGAAAGTTTTGTTTTTATTCTAATTTCCCGATAAAAACTTTCCGAAATTAATGGAAAAAAGGTATATTATAACAAAATTTCGTGAATATAACCCAATTAATTAATAAATCAACGATTATTTTGAAGCAACTTTTAAGTTTACACCATGTAACGATTCAAAATAAAATCTAAAATATATATTCACTAAAAAAATAGAATTTATCATGTTGTAAATATCGAAAAAACAAAGGAAGAATCAAGGTTTTGATTGATTTGAATATCACTTGATCATTTTATTAATCAATCATATAGTTTCGTAGAATCACGTGCCTTTGGTTGAAAACAATAATAAAACAAGTGAAAATTTCGTTTCCATTCCAAATTTTCATCATCTAATTCTCTAAAAATGATAAAAATAAGGTGAATTTCAATTTATTTATAATTAAAATTGCTCCCAAACTCCCTTGAAATCAAAATTCAAACAATAAAAGTGAGGTTAATTATTGTAATTGTAACTTTTGAAATGTTTAATAGAAAATAATTATGAATGATTAAATGATAAAAATGTGGCTGGTCTTAGATTAAACTAATATTTAATCCATCTAAATTTGTATCTAATTATTTAATTATAAATTTCATAATCAAGTCGCAACGTTCGAAAATCGCCTTGTACTTCTAGCCTTAGCTACATTTTATTATGGAGCGATATCTATATTATGTGGACTTCTGTATAAGATGTTGCATAGATTGGTTAATTTTTAAATTATGTATAAAATTTGAGACTTTCCAAAAATAATTTTGTTATAAATTTGAATTATTTATCATAAAGTCATAATTTCTAGAAAATTCGCGGATTCAGTTCAATAACACTTTTATTAATTTTTCGATTAATTTTTCTGTTTTAGCTGGAATTAGAATTTTTAACTTAATTGATAATTAAGATATTAAACTGATGTCATCAAAAATATGAACAATAATTTAAGAAAAAAAAACAAATTCAATTTTTAATGTGACTCCTCTTGGACTGTTATTGGTTGAAAATAGGCGGGAGTTTATTTGAATTTATCTAATAATCCATTAATAATTGTAATTACGTAGAATAGTAAATTGTGATTACGTAATTTTTATCTGTTTCAACTTCCAATAGGAGCGTTGAACGTATAAACCAACTTAACAACTAACCATGCTTAGTTATTGGTTATAGTATAAGGTATATGACCGGTTACTTTTCAACCAGTTTTTCTATTCACTAAATATTTATATACATATAAAATCAATCATTCAACCACTTGTTGATTAATTAATAAATAGTGTTTTTTTAGTAGTTTATCTACATATTATAAATATTACATTGAATTTATATAATTGTAGAAAAATGGCAAATTCATATCATAAATTAGAAGCAAAAGCTGTACAAGAATTAAAAGATATTGCTAATAAAATTCGATTACATTCAATTGAGTCAACACAAGCAGCTAAATCTGGGTAAGTTATTATAATATAAATGAAATTCAAAGTTATTATTATTATTCATTATATAAAAGAAAATTATTATAAAAAAGAACTAGTCATTATATTGGTGACAATAGTTGCGCAGAGAATAATTGTTGATTATGCATTGGCGCAATTTTTGTTTTAATCCAACACCATAAATTTTAAATCGTTATATTGAATATAAATAAAAAAATTCCTACAGACGATAATCAAATGTCTTCTATAATAAATCTATAGAAATATTTTTACATAATCAACAACTGATAAGATGTTTATGTAATGCAAGATATTAATTATATTTATAAAAAAGTGATAATAAATACGTTTACTGATAATTGAAATTATTTAAATAATGTAACAATCTCATAATCGGTCTCAGTTATTTTTGAAACGTCCAACTAGAAAAATGCCGGTACAATTAAGTAAAACCGATTTACAATTATTAGCTGATATTGCTAATAGAATTCGAATTCATAGTATAACATCAACATCAGCTTGTAATTCCGGGTATGTTAGATTATTTTATTTATTTATATTTATTCAACTATTTTAAAAATATTATTTAATAAACTTAGAAGACGTACAAGGACAAATCAAAAACGTCCTATTATATCGATAAACTTTCCTATGAATGGAAAAAAAAATAATAATAAGTTGAATTGTGTAATCGATAATTATAAAAATGATAAGGATTCATTTGTGAATTTTCAAAAATTTTGTAAAAAAATCAACTATTGTATTGAAATTTTTATCATGGAAATGTACAAAGGTTATAAAGTACAATTATTAGTTTTGTTTTTTTTTTTTTAATCGTTATTGTATCCCATGACTCCCATGACCTTAAGATTACCCATTATCTTTTGTTTTATATTTTAATAATTATAAAAATTAATTTTTATTTTTAATTTTGATTAGACATCCAACATCATGTTCATCAATAGCCGAAATATTATCGGTATTGTTTTTCAATACAATGCGTTATAAAGTATCATCACCAAAAGATCCATCAAGTGATCGTTTTGTATTATCAAAAGGTCATGCAGCACCAGCTTTATATGCGGCATGGGCTGAAACTGGTCTATTTCCAGTATCTGATTTACAAAATTTGAGAAAATTCGGTTCCGATTTAGAAGGTCATCCAACACCACGTTTAAATTTCGTTGATGTTGGTACTGGCTCATTAGGTCAAGGATTAGCTATTGCTGGTGGTATGGCTTATGTTGGTAAATATTTCGATAAGTCTAATTATAGGTAATTATCGATTAAATTCTTGTATAATTAATGTATTTAATAATTTTTGTTATTTTAGAGTTTATTGCCTTGTCGGTGATGGTGAAAGTGCTGAAGGTTCAATATGGGAATCTGTACATTTTGCCAGTTATTATAAGTTAGATAACTTATGTGTTGTATTTGATGTTAATCGTTTAGGTCAATCTGAACCAACATCATTAGGTCATGACATTGATACATATCGTAAACGTCTAGAATCTTTTGGTTTTAACGCAATCGCTGTTGATGGTCATGATGTTGAAGAATTAGTTAAAGCATTTCATGTAGCATCAAATACTAAAGGCAAACCAACAGCATTAATTGCGAAAACATTTAAAGGAAAAAATTTCCCAAAAATTGAAGATTTAGAAAATTGGCATGGTAAACCACTTGGTGATCAAGCCGAACGTGTTATACAACATTTAAAAGGTTTAATCAAAAATAATGGACCATTACAAGTACATCCACAAAAACCGTTAAAAGATGATGCACCAACAGTTGATATAACAAATATAAAATTATCATCACCACCATCATATAAAATGGGTGATAGTATTGCTACACGTGTTGCTTATGGTACTGGTTTAGCTAAAATAGCACAAAATAATCCACGTGTTATTGCACTTGACGGTGATATGAAAAATTCAACATATTCTGAAGCATTGAAAAAATTCGATTCCAATAGATATATTGAATGTTTTATTGCTGAACAAAATCTTGTTGGTGCTGCAATTGGTGCTGCATGTAGAGACCGTACTGTTGCTTTTGTCTCAACATTTGCAACATTCCTTACAAGAGCATTTGATCAGGTAACTGAAATAGAAATAATTAAAATACAATTATTATTATTTGATATTTTTATAGATTCGTATGGGTGCAATCTCTCAAACAAATGTCAATTTTGTTGGTTCTCATTGTGGTGTTAGTATTGGTGAAGATGGACCAAGTCAAATGGGTTTGGAAGATATAGCCATGTTCCGTACTATTCCAGGATCTACAATTTTCTATCCAGCTGATGCTGTTGCTACAGAACGTGCAGTTGAATTAGCTGCAAATACTAAAGGTATAACATTTATTAGGACTAATCGTCCAGCAACTGCTGTAGTTTATCCAAACAATCATGTATTTGAGGTAATTTTATTATTTAGTTAAACTTCAACATATATAATTTGATTTGAAATCTATTTATTGTAGGTTGGAAAAGCCAATGTTCTTAAACAAACAGCCAATGATCAAGTATTGGTTATTGGTGGTGGTGTAACATTACATGAAGCTCTAACTGCTGCTAATGAATTGAATAAAACTGGTGTTCATCTACGTGTTATGGATTTATTTACAGTTAAACCAATTGATAAAGAGGCTATTATTAAAAATGCAAAAGAATGCGGTGGACGTGTTTTAGTTGTTGAAGATCATTATTATGAAGGTGGTATTGGTGAAGCTGTTTTATCAGCAGTTGCATTAGAACGCAATATTGTTGTTAAACATGTTGCTGTACCAAAAATACCACGTTCTGGTCCACCAGCAACTCTATTAGATTATTATGGTTTGAGTGCTAAACATTTTGCTAACTATGTTCAAGAGGTTATGAAATTATAAACACTTGCTTTATATTTTATATACGGTATTTTGTTAAATTTATCAACATTCCGTGTATTTACGTTACTTGAATAAATATTCACTGAATTTTGAATAATGCGGTATTTATTCTGCGAATTGATAAAATTTCCTAAAATAAATAATTTTCAAAAGGTTGTAGCACTGATTGCTGCCGATTGGTTGGCGCTCAAGTGAGCGCCGCACATGATGTGGTAATTTAAGGTTACAATCACAATCAGTGCAAATAATTAGCAAACGATAATTTTGTTGTAAAATTTTAATTAATTCGATTAAATTGATTTCAAAGAAAGTGTTTGTTGGTGATAGTTTTATCAAATTGATAACGTCTATAATATGTCATCTGTCAAATTGAAATATACGATAATTAATATTTAATATTTTTAATAATTAACAACAGCTTGACAACTATCATTGATATTTAAAAACAATATAATTTTGGTGTACAATAATTTTTTTCAAAAAATTCCAATAATTTGAATAAGTACATTAAATAATTATTAAAATTTCTAGAAATCCGATCAAGGCCATCGTAGAAATCCTTAAATTATTATTAGGTTGGTAGTATTGTTTAGGTACATTGCTAAACCGCTAAATTTAACTAAAATAATGAACTCTTGTCTAACATTTATAGTTCGTGTTCGTGTATTTTAATAATTTATTTATAAACTATTTGAACTAGAAATTACTGCGAAATAAGTTGATAATTCATAAGGAAGAAAGAAAAAGAATAACTATAATTGTTTCGCTTTCGTATGTATCTGTTTTTAAAAAATAAGTGTATCCTAATTATTACTAGAAATCTAAATTATTCAAAAAGTACAAAAATCAACTACTTGAACAAATTAAAATCCTACAATTTAAGGTAAGTTTTATTATAACATTTGAATATTTTGGAAATTTTGGATTTTTTTTTTGTTAATATGCGCCTATACGTGTGCCCTTGTATTGTTTGCCAATGTCAATCTATTAAAGGTTTTATTTTTAAATATATGTTTTTTTTTAAATATATGCCTAACATATAAATAATAATTATCGTTATAAAAATATATTTTGATTATTATTATAATCATGTCATGTATTTAACAAAAACATTTGCATCCGTATATTTATTAACATAGAACGTGGCAACTATAAACAAATGAAGGAAAAAATCCTGTGCTTTATTATATACATATATATAAATTTTTTTTTTTCATTTATTGTAATCTAACGATATCACGAATATATGTTTTTCTCCAAGTTATTTTCCAATTAAAAACAATTATTGTAGTATTTCAATTTAATTAACTTCAGTATTTAATTAACAATTGTTAATAAATGTAGTCGAATTTGTGTGGTAAGATTTACAAGTTGTGTTTTTATTCGAAAAATTCCAATAATTACATTTTATCATTATTATTTGTGTTTAAATAATTTAATTATTATTATCAAAATAGTGCAATTGTTGTGAAACTAATTATAATTAAAAACAATTTGAGCGGTATACCATTTTTATTCTGCTTATTACCTATTAAATATCTTATTAATTATTATTATTATTATTGTGTAAATAATGATTATATTTTTGATAATTGCGGAGGGTTATTATGGAAGTTTGTATAAAAATAAGATAAATTGTCCTTAATTAAAATAAAGGTCGTCTTTTAAATGATATTCTTTCCGTCTGTTGTTACGAAATATTCTAAAATTAATTGTAGGTATTATATTGATTAATAATTAAATTAGTGTAATCGCAATTATATAGAATAACATCATTAGATGATTGTCGTGATTAACTAGCAAGTGAATTATTTTGAATTTGAAAGAATATAAAAATTTTCCTATGACTCAAGTTAAATTTTCTTAAATAGGAGACTAGACAAAATAAATAAATAAATAAATAAATATAAATATTTTAGGTCACGTCAGTCTAGTAAATTTTGATTGACTATAAATTTGAAGAGAATAAAATCGTTTTTTTTTTTTAATATTGAATTTCGAATTATTTTAGTAAGTAAATTGTTCAATTTTTAGATATTCTTCAGTTATTTTATCAATAAATAAACATAAGAAAATTAATGTTGTACTTGTTGGAAATTATTCTAAGAAATTATAAATCAGTTTATATAAGATAATCATTTCAAAATAAAATATCTATTTAGAGTTTAACGAACATACTGATTGAATATCTATCGCAAATCTTGTGTATATGTGATCTATATCATTTTTTTCTTCTTTTTTTCAATTAAAGGTAAAATGGGGTCAGTAGAAATCAAAATTACTTAATTCCCAATTTGTTTTTAATTATCTGTTATTTGAAAATTGCACAAAATATCGAAAATTTTTCTTGAAATTACACGTGTGGAAATTATTATTTTTCTTTTTGTTTTTATTGTAATTCAATAATATTAAAATGATATATAGACAGATTTAGTTACATCGTATTAAAATCAAAACAAAAACAATTGATATGAGGGAGAGACAACAGGAAATATTCATTACTTCTCAATTTCATAGCCAACTAAAATTCCGCTTCCATTGATAATAAAAATAACTATCAAATTAATTATTGCAATTATTATAGTTTATAGTCTATACAAGTTGCCCACTTTTCAAGCTCAATCACAAATGTTCCCGGTTAAATTAGACCAAAGTTGTACATTTCTATGTTGATCTTAACTAATTTCCATGGCATTTTTTATTTATGGTATTAATTATCTATGCTTTAGGACCAAAAATGGCAGAGGACTTTTCATCTCATAATTTTATACTCTGTCGATTGTAACAAGGATTTCCGTGACTCATCTCATTAGATTAGACACCATATATACATACATACCGTCTGTATTATAAAAAAACGCCCCAAGCCACAGCTCCGTTGTTTCTAAAGCTATGGCAATACTTCTTGAAATAAAGTTGAACTATTGATTATCATCGATTTGTTAAGGTAGATACTTAATCAATGCTGCTTCTGGTTCGCCGGAAGTGACATCGACTTTAGTTTTTTAAATGGAACATCCTGTATATTTTCGGATACTATTTTATATTCTCTTCAAAAAAGCCTAAAACCAAAGGTTATTGATTAATTAAATAAAATAAAAGTGGAATCCAGAAAGCACAGAAAACTTATTCATTTAATGTAAATCTAGCAACCGACTAAACTCAATTTATCATCGATAGTGCTCATAATTAATTACGAAATATCTCAATAACTATTGTTTTCAGACATACAATACTATTGAACTTTTTTAAAGAAAACAAGGTATCCGGAAATAATAGAATATACAGGTATTTCATTCAAAAAAACTAAAGTTCATGTCATTTCCGGTGAAATCGGAAGTAGCATTTATTGAGTATCTATCTTAAAAAATAGATAATAAACAACAGTTTAACTTTGTTTCAAGAAGTATTGCCATATCTTTAGAAACAACGGAGCTATGGTTTGTGCAGATGGAAAATTTCTAATAAATGTACCTTTAAACTGATTGTTCCAGTTTGTACTTTGAAGTATTCACCTATTTATTTATTCTAATTCAACATTCCGATAGTCGCGCTAAAAAACCTAACGTTGTTGCACGCGTCGCGGGAAATGGCCGCAATGCTTTTTACATTGACAGTATTGTCAAATTCAGTTTGAGCGCGCCATGATATCGATAAGGAGAATAAAGAAATCTTGCAACGTTGCACGGAAAATTTACCTATCGAGAAAATACACACGCTCGCAAAGGAAAAGCCACAAACAATTTTTTCAGACATCGTTTCTTTAAATTGATTCAAACATGTTCGAAACGAAATAAATTGACAATTTTTGTCTGAAAATATTTTTAGATTAATTATCGATAAATTAGGAAAAAATTACAGTGATAACTTTGTTTTTGTAATATGTAAAAAAAAAGTCAAAGTGTGGGGATTCCCGCAGTGCGTTGACTAACGGACGGTTAATCGAACTGGTGGCTCTTGTAATAACTAATAACCGAGATTCCTATATGATTGGAGTTTGAAAAACGTACATCCTGTATATGTATTAATTATTAATCGTTTATTATTAAAAATTAATCGAATAAATAAATATTTGACCCTGAACAAGGTGATTCAACCTTAGCCTATTTTATTTGGCAATGATAATAGTCAATAAAAAAAAATAATTTTTGTTTAAATAAATTTTTGCACTTCCGGTAAACGTGCATTGTTATCATTAACATGTCTAATTTCTAATTAGCCTCTAAGTTCTATATACAAGTATTCTATATAATTGACTTTTTTTTCGTCTTTCAATCACGTGCTTATCCAGGTTCTATGTAATGTATTATTAGTAGTCAATATGACGTCATTGTTAGAAAAAAAACCTCGGATAATTACGTCATTTTTGATTAAATGACAATTTTTTTTTATACATATAGATCTAATTAAAGTGATTAATAATTGTTTTTCTGTTGGAAAATTTTCCAATTATAATCACAATAGATTTTTCTATTATATACATATGTAGATTATTTTCGATTCAGTTGTTGCCAAAAATTTTATTTCGTCTATATTGTGACGTATCTATAATTTTAACAAAACAAGAATTTGCCATAATTTTAACTATTCTAATAGATTTATTTAAGAAAATCCGAAGATTTATTTTGAAAACAGTGGACTTGATGAATAAATTGTAATTTTCCATTGTTTTTTTTTTAAATTTCATACAAATTAATTGTAGTTATATTTGCTGAAATCAGGTGAGTGATTTTAGGAAGTTTCGATTAAATCCATATAATAAATTAAAATTGTTGAATAAATCAAGGTAAAAATTGATTTTATCACACAAAAAAATTAATTACGTCATTGGTGGGGTGTTTTTTTTTTCGCCTAATGTTTAGACAACCATATATGCGCGTATGTATTCACAGCTAACTAGTTGAAAATAATATAAATTTTTTTAACTAATTGAATAATTAGGAAAAGGATAATTAAAATGCATTGATAAGGAATATACATACATATGTGTACTCATAAAATGATTAAATATTTGAGGAAAAACGATAAATTAAATACATATTCATACTAACAAAATATTTTCAAAGAATGATTAATTAAATATTAGAAAAAAAACAAAACATATCAATAAATGATTTACATACATCTATAATACATAAACAAATTCAACCATAATAATAATGTGGTTTTATTCCCAATTAATTTATAATTAAAATTGAAGGACTCTAAACTATGCAAAAAAGTTAAAAAAAAAACCATATAATTTCCTAAATGTTCCATTATTATATAAAATAATAGTTTATTAAAATTTATTATATGTTGTAAATTATTGTCAACCCTTCATTTATTGTTGAAATTGTTTTCATAAATAATTTTTGCAAAATTATAAATTTTGATTAGTTTAAATTATCAAAAAAAAATTAATAATAAATATATAGATCAGTCCAAATTTTCATTGAAGATGAACTATTTATAATTATTTATATAATTTTCAATTTTATTGCAATTATTAGATTGTTCTACAACAATTGTTGCTATTTAAAAAGTTTGTGATATAGACCTTGATGATATTATCGTTTAACAATTAAAATAACCTTGTTTGTTTGTTTGTTTTTTTTTTTTCACCCAATCTATATATTTTTATATAAATTTTTTCTAATTGATTAAATTAATTATTCGAATTAATAAATATAACAAAGGTTTAAGTTTTAATTGATTTTCTTCATATTACTGCTATGATTATGGTGAATTCTATTTTATTTTGTGATTTTGATAAAATTATTTAATTTATTCATTAGCAACATTATTGTAAATATTTTACATTGGCTTTTATTTGATAATTTGCCTTACACGTTCATAAATCATCTATAATTATTATTATTATTTTTACTATTATTATTATATTTCTAAATAAAGTCATAAATAAATTCGTGACATATTTTACTAATTACTAATTTGGTTTGATTAGAATTAGGGACAAAATAAACAGGTTTTAAGGGTGATTTGATTGGGAAAAAAAATTGAACTTTTCGGTTTTAACTTGAATATACAGGTTAATTGTATTATTAAAAAATAATATACGTATGTTATCAGTTATCAGTTTGTTTTTTTATCTATTTATTTAAAGATTTTGTAAGAATTTCTATTAGAATTTATACAATTTTATTTTTTGGCCAAAAAAAAAAAATTAAATAAAATAATTTCTTACTTACTTAATAAAATTTCTAATGATTTGTTAGAGTTAATTTGAACTGTTTTAGTAGTGGACGTCATTCAAACAGTTGGATAGAAATAGATTTATTGTTAGTAAAATATCAAGTGGCTATTTGTTTCTCTATGTTCTAAAACATGAAATTGAAATGATCAATTTATTTTATTATTATTTTAATTAATTATTGTCTTTTTTTTTTAAAAAAAAGAAAAAAAAACGAAATATTTTTTTAATAATTAGAATTAGAACGGTTGCTACGTCAGTTGATTTATAGGAAAATCCATAACTATTGTTTTGGGATGGAAATTTATTTTATCTTATTAATTAATAATCGTAATTAATTTTATGATTTCTATTTGTTAAAATATTAAAAAAAAAATTGTATAATAATACAATCATACAATAGGTTCATTGATTATAAAATGCATTCCAAAAGTCTCGCTATGTAATCAGCAAACTAATTTCATCAGAAACCTGAACTTTATTTATTTTTATAAATAATCGGATTCAATGTGATAATAATTGTGAGAAAATAAAAGTCGATTATTAACTAAATAAATAAATAAATAGATAGATAAATAAATAAATAAATAAATAAATAAATAAAAAAATAAATAAATATAACAAAATGGAATATTTTCGAATTTCTAAATGATATTATTAGTAATGATGACTTTGATTAAGACATCAATTTTTAAGGTCGTCAGGAAATTTATAATAATAAATTTTAACTTTAAAAAAAAATTGTTTCACTAAAAATCAAATTATTGATAACCCTTTACAAGTATTTTTTTTTTTTAATTTTAATATCGTTAAATCATTAGTTGTGTTTTATGTAGATTTCCATTGAAAATTTAAATGAATACGTAAAATATAATTAATAATAATAATAATAATTATTATTATTATTATTGGCTATTGCTAAGCTTTTTATTTGTTTCTATATATTTGAAAGTAGTAATTAAACAAAAAATAAAACACCGAAAAAAAAAACAACCTGACCTCATATCAGTTATTTAATAATTCATGTATATTATTTATTTATCTGTCAGCAGTAATTATTTAATTAGTAAAAGGAATATCGTTGATCTTTTTATCAATGATTTTTTTTTAATAACTAAATTAATACAATCGTGACCCTTGTTTTCTGTACATAGATTGATTATTTTTATTGAATCACCTTAATGAATTCTAATTACATATCGATTATATTGACGTAATTCAAGGTATATTTGTTATCATTTGATAAGAGAGAATCATGAGAACTTTTTTTTTGTAAATTTATTTGATTAATTCATATATAAATTTTTTTTTCTTGGAAAAATCGTAAATTGCAACAAAATATTGCAATTTATCGTAAGAAAATTAATGACGTCATATATAAATTTATAGATATGTGACTTTAGTCACACAACACACACACCTCCAGACACACCTACTTTTTAAACCAATCAAATTTATATTTATATAGCGGTCATTTTAAAATACGATAATATTATCAATTTTTTTTTATTTCGAAATTGTTTATAAATGCAATTTTTTTTAAATTATATTAATAATTAAAATAATCTAAATTGGAATTTTTTTCTTAATTTTTTTTTAATAGGAAAATTACAAAAATTTTGATAATTTTAATCTTATCTATAAAAATGATATGGGCAATTTAGTGTTTCTTTTTTTTTTGAAAATTTTTACAAATAAGGTGTAATTTGGAAATTTTATTTTAAAGTAGTACATGCGCTGTAAAATACCGTAATCTATAATAAAATTGCATTATCATCATCATGTGGGTTATGCTTAATAGTATTTAGAATTTATTCGCAAAAAATCGATATACAATTGCATCATTTTATATAATTATTGTTTTTTTTTTTTATAATTCAAATTCTAATGAGGTAAAAGTTTATAGGGATTGACAAAGAACAATGCCAACAATCCGGGGAATATTATGATGTTTTTGTGAAATATGTTTTTTTTTCGTGTTTTATTCTATTTTCTTAATTTGTAAATTATTGAAACTTGTTTATCTGATAAGAATTTCTTGAACAGGTGACTTGCTATTTAATAGTAGGTGTGTCGCGAAAACTGACCAATCAAATATGGGGGCACGGCTTTACGTCACAGTAATACGTCAACGCTTGCACAAGCATCACCTGCTTAGTAGCTTTAGCTAAGTTAACTTTGTATCAGTCAGTTTTATTAAGCACAATCTGAATGTAGAGTTGAGTCGGTTTTTTTTTGTCGGTTTTTTTTGCTTTTTCTTCAAATAAATGTTGCAAAATCGTTGCCAGAATTTTCATTAATTAGATTATTATCTAATAATTATAAATCGTAATCAAATAACAAAAGAAAAACTGGGATATACAAATAGTTTTATTTCGCAGGAATGATTGTAACAATGAGGTATTTGCAACAATTACGACAATTCATCGGCTAAAAAGAAGACTGCCACCATCTAGAATTTATAAAAGAAAGTAAGAGTGTATTTTGTGATTTAGATACATTTTTTTTTTTAAATTATTTTTGTTGTGTTTTGTAATTTTGCTTAAATTTCCAAAAATTGTGTTTTAAAATTTTAAAAAAGTGATATATTAGAAAGAAAAAAAAAACAAAAACTAGAATTTTTGCATAATTAATAATAATAATAATAATAATTAGAAGAAAAAAAAATGAATAGAATATTGTGTTTTGTGGTTGTGTTAAATCTGGTTGTTAATTGCATCTGCGATGATGTTGGTGATAAGTTGCGACCACCATGTTCCAGGTAAGATTTTTTTCTTAATGTTGTCATGTTGCAAATTAATAATTAAACTTCTTTCTATAATCGCACAATTCTCCTTGACAATAGACCTTGTTCGTTTGATGTAAATTTCCTCTACTTCTTTATATTTTTTATATAAATGAAAAAGCTTGCATTGTAGATAACGTTGATAATTATAATTTATGGCACAATGCAAGTTATAATATAATTTATAATTTATATATAGTTAAAGATATAAATTAAAAATAAATAAATGATTGAAAAAAATGTTTTTGTTTAAAGTGACATCTATTGTCATGGTCCACTTCTTCGTACGGTACAATTGGCTAAAATTTATGAAGATTCAAAAACATTTGTCGATATGAAATTGAAATATTCACCAAATGAGACGTTACATAAATTTGACGAATTTATGAGTAAAAATAATAATTATCCAACTAGAAATGCTGTTAGAAAATTTGTTACTGATACATTTGAACCTGCTGGACAGGAATTTGAAGAATGGATACCAGATGATTGGATTGAACATCCAAAATTTGTAGATAATATAAAAGATCCAGAATTTAGAGAATGGGCATTAGTTATAAATAAAGTGTGGAAAGATTTAGGTAGGAAAATGAAAAAAGATGTTGAATATAATCAAGAACAATATAGTATTATATGGATACCAAATCCAGTTATTGTACCTGGTGGTAGATTTCGTGAATTTTATTATTGGGATTCATATTGGATCGTACAAGGTTTATTATTATCGGAAATGTATACAACTGTTAAAGGAATGTTGGAGAATTTTTTATTTATTGTCGATAATTATGGTCATATACCAAATGGTGGTCGTATATATTATTTAGAAAGGTCACAACCTCCATTAATGATACCAATGATAAAATCTTATGTTGATTATACAAATGATACCGATTTTATTAGAAAAAATATACATATAATGGAAAAAGAATTCAATTATTGGATAACAAATCATATTAAAGTTGTAACAATTGATAATAAAAATTATACATTAGCTGCATATGGTGATAAATCGCGTGGACCACGACCTGAATCATATTCTGAAGATATTGAAGGTGCATCGATATTTAAAGATGATGAGAAAAAGGAGAATTTTTATTCAGAATTAAAAGCTGCCGCTGAATCCGGTTGGGATTTTTCTAGTCGATGGTTTGTCACAAATGCCACTAATAAAGGTAAATTAAATTAATAATTCCTTTTATTATAAAAAAATTTTTCAAAACAACAAAAATCCTTTTATAGGTAATTTAACTCATACGAAAATTCGATCGATATTGCCAGTTGATTTAAATGCCATGATATATTGGAATGCAGTATTATTATCTGAATTCAATAATTACTTGAATAATTCCGATAAAGTTCGATATTATGATCAAATAGCTAAAGAATGGATGGAAGCTGTAACAGCTGTATTATGGCATGAAGAAGTCGGTGTATGGTTAGATTATGATATGTCAAATTCATTAAAACGCGATTATTTTTATCCAACAAATATATCACCATTATGGACTGGTTGTTTTAATCATACAGATAAAGATCGTATTGTTCGTTTAGTATTGAAATATTTACAAAATCGAAGTATATTATATCCAGGCGGTATACCAACAACTGTTGAACATACTGGTGAACAATGGGATTATCCAAATGCATGGCCACCATTACAACATAT
Organism: Zonitis immaculata; assembly: GCA_037414775.1. NCBI lineage: Eukaryota > Metazoa > Arthropoda > Insecta > Coleoptera > Meloidae > Zonitis > Zonitis immaculata. The sequence goes on along the minus strand of JAZBGX010000668.1, from coordinate 851 downwards.
AATGGTGGTTGGTTTAAATAATACAGGTGATGAAGTTGCACAACGGTTAGCATTTGAAATTGCTGAAAAATGGGTGCGATCAAATTATAAAGCATTTAAAGAAACTGATTCAATGTTTGAAAAAGTATGTTGGATTTGCTAATAATTTTTAAAAAAATTATTTATTTTCTTTATTTATTATAAATTATAGTACGATGCAACAGTACCTGGAGGCCATGGCGGCGGTGGAGAATATGAAACACAATTAGGTTTCGGTTGGACAAACGGTATTATATTAGAATTTTTAGATAAATATTCTAGTAAATTATGTGTGGATGATCCACCACCACCACCACCATCTCCAGTAACAGCTGCTTCAGAAATTGATACAAATACATCATCATCATCATCGAGCCTTAGTCAAATATCAACAGCATTAATAGCATTATTAATATCATTAACAGCAGGATTTATAGGGTGAGGTAAGTTATAAATAATAATATTATTATAATTATTTTATTTGAAAAAAAAAAAATTGTTTGCTTCTTTATTTTTATTAATTCAAAATTTTATTTTCTTATTGGTTTCAGGATTTTGACAACACAACAAATTATTATTAAGTGATGAGTAATGGCATGTGTGATTATATTAAAAGCTATTATCGTGATATTTTGCATTTTTTATCGTTGATTGCTTCACATATATTATTACGTAAAAACATATTTAATTTATCTTTTAGACTTCTAATAATTCTAATAAATCTCACTAATATTAAATAAAAAGGGACATTTTTATATATAAATAATAATAATAATAATAGTAATAATACGTAGCTCAGGGTACATACATACATACATACATACATACATACA